>JAPDSC010098188.1:606457-624375 GCA_026290005.1 Latrodectus geometricus | reverse complement strand
ACACACACACACACACACACACACACACACACACACACACACACACAAGTATTTGTCAAAAGTAAATAGTATTCTTTCCCGGTCCTTTTAGTAATATTTTAACAATTACAAATATTGTATTCGAAAAAATATTTGTTTTTTCTTAAATAAATTGTATAAAACATTAAATTTTATATTTTGAGTTATTTCAATAACATTAATAACTGCAAATAATGAAGTGATTTAATAATCCTAATTTTAAACTATACTAAATAATAATAAATAAAGAAACTAAATAATGTACATATTATTTAGTTTTTATTATGAAAGAAAGGCTATGTTACATTTTAAGACTTATGAAAATTTAAAGTTAACTATATTTATAGCAAAAAAAAGAGCATATTAAATTGAATAAAAATTGTTTGGTTTGCTAGGAAACTATACATATTTTGTAGACGAAGATATTCAACTTACATTTATACAATTTTAAAACAGATTTAATTACTACACATACTTTCGTAGTAATTAAATCACCGATCTGAAATTGTTAAAAAAAATTCAGATCCGTGAGTTTTTGAATCAAAAACAAAAACTTTAATTCCCACAGCAGCCAGCTCACATAGCGTAATTGGGATATATAATTATGGAATAACTGAAATTTATGAATTGATAATTTAAAATTTTATAGCAGTTTATAAAATAAAATATATTAATAAAATCTAACATTTAATCTTATACTATATATGTACAAAATATAGAAGAAATAATAATTTTATATATATTATAATAAGTTTTAACAAGGATAGTATGTTTTCAGTTTAGTGAGTTCAAGAAAAATACTTGTGCTCTTAGTAATATAGTTCATTATGGCTTATGTATGAAAAGGTGCATTTGCATACAAGAATGTTTCATTTGTTTATCCCTCAACAATCATATTTTGCACATGAGAGAAATAAATCAAGACCTACTACATGAAGAACACACCGAATCACTACAAACATCCAAACTTGATGGGAATTCTATACCACGAACTTTTGGTCCTAAAGGCAAAGTGTAAATCATTCGGTTTCTTGCAGGACATACGGGAATTCAATCACATCCTATGCTGTACTAAAGGAGATGGACTGAGTTTCTACTTTCTTCATGTTTTATACAATTGACGCTTTGTCATTTTCCGGATTTTCTCATTTAAGATGTATCAATCAAAAGTTATCTCAGAAGGTATGAATGGAATGTATAAACTTTTTACAATGATTATTAAGCTATCCATTACGATATGTCTAATGTTCACTGTTTATCTTTGTGATGCAAATATAACATTCCGATTTCGAGTTTCACACTGCATCAAACCAAAGCAAAGAATCCCCAATCTCAGACAGACGCTTCACAATGATGAATAGTAGATAGGAAAGAAAATCTTGATAACCTACCCTAAATGAAAATAATAATGTATAACATTTTTTAACTAGAAGAAGCAAACATCATCATCGATTTTTAAATGTAAAATCTCCACACATATATCAAAAGTTACATTATTACTTTGCATATTAACTATGTTATAAATTGCAGGTATAGCAGAATGCAATCTTAATATATACGTTCACTTAGATTATTGTGCAACAGTATCCCATTTTTATTGTTTTAATACTATAATAAATGCATTCTACAATAAACATATATTGGTACTTGCATAAAATGATGTAGTCTATTTGTGTGTGTTCACTTTATATACAAAAGCAAATGTATCAAATAAATCATTAATACTTTACATACATTGGCTATGACAGAATATAAATCTCTAAAAAATCTAAGATGCAGTAATTAAAAAATTGATTTGTAGATAATAGAAAATATTTGATTAGATTTGAATTCCGTTTCATTTGAAGGACCAAAAACAATGTTTACTAATGTTATACGAGTATTTTATTTATAATATTTTATTTATAAAATGTAAAGATGATGATTTTAACAAATATTTGGTTATATGTAGTATTATTTTTGTAAATAACGTAAGGTATTTAATATGACGCTTAGCCCCATTCCAAACAACCCAACTATTTTAAATGGATATGATGTGACATTCCGAAATTATCTTCCACTTCTGAAGAAATTAAATTTCCAGATTCTCCAAGTCTGTGAGATAGGAAAGTTTAGTCAGAAAGTTTTCTAGAAAGTTCAATATTCTGGATCTGACATAAAGCAATGGGAATTCTATTATACCGTTTATTAAAAGAATCAGCCATTTTTTGACATGCTATTCTATTCTCTTTTTCCCTTAATGCAATATATTACTTGTTTTGTTATTTTATTTCGTTCTTTGTTGGAAATGTAACTAGCAACTATGTTCAGGATAAATAACTCATTACATTACTTTTAACAGGCAAAATGCCATAAAGCATTGAGTGAAGATTGAGCAATGCTTCATCTGTTGTTGCTCACCGGTGTCTTGGTCTTCGGGCCTGAGATAGATGCAGAGAAGATCGGCTGCCTTCCAACTGAGTACCGCTGCAGCTCCGGTCAGTGTGTGGATGGTGGACGTTATTGTGATGGCAACCCAGATTGCTTCGATGGAAGTGATGAACCAGAAAAATGTACAAGTGAGTGCACACTTATTATATCAAAAACGCTCGCAATATGTATTTATTGTTTTAAAATGATCTCAAAAATAACATATACTTGCGAGCCATTGTTATTTTTGTTAAAATGAAATAATTCAAAACTAACACCTTATGTACATTTATATCATTATGTACATTGAATAAATGTTTGAGTTTAATTAGGTTCTTTTTTACTGATTGTTTTAATATTATGAAGAGAGTTTATATTTGATGGCTTAAGCACTCTGAAAATTAGGAACATCAATTTTGCCACGAAACATAGCTAGCAATCAGTTTGAAGGCATTTATAAATCTCTTCTAAACATTCATTCCATATTATCTTCTGGGAGAAAATTTCATACCTCACAATATTAGAGCGTTATAGTATTATGGTCAGGACATATTCACTAGTCTAAAAAAATAAACCTAGAAAATTGTCATATATTTATCCTGACAAATATGTATGTATAAAATAATAAAGCTACATCAATATGTATTTATCCAAGAAAGCGTTTCATGAAACCAAGGATTTTCCTTTCTGAAATGTGCGGTACTTGTCGCGTTAACATATTGTAAAGATCAATGTATGAATTTACGAGTTTCAAGTAAATCAATGAAATTTAAAAAGTCGAAATTTAGAGTTAGGTTTGTTTGTTAATCTATAGTAATTTTTTTCACGTAAGAATTTTTGCGAATGATCGTTTTGCATATGATCAAGACTTATGATTTAAATGGTGTCTAAAATACTACAAGCATCCATATTGCTTGAAGTGGGAATGGGACACACAAACTATTAAATATAAATTATGTATTGTAACATTATGTACGTCAATAACATAAATATGTCACTATAACCTAGTAACAAAGTGGTAGCATTAACAATTAATCTGCCATTTTAATTTTGCAATATAATGTTCACAGAAAGCTAGTGGTTGAAATTGAATATTTAGAGTTATTCAAAAAGTAACAAAGTGGTAGCATTAACAATTAATCTGCCATTTTAATTTTGCAATATAATGTTCACAGAAAGCTAGAGGTTGAAATTAAATATTTAGAGTTATTCAAAGGTTAGAAATGAGTTACGATTGAAAAACAAGAGAAGATTATAGTCTATGTATTTGAATGACTATTTGGAAGGTGAGTATTAGAAAATTTTAAACATTATTTCTTTGACTCGTTAATACAAGCCAGTATCTATAAAATGTACTCAAAGTAAGTAAAATGTAAAGATAAGAAAGATAACTTTCTTCAGTCTATCAGACTGTTTATTATACTGTGTGAAATATAAACACAATTTGTTATCTTTTATGGCAAATTTGTTATCATATTTAAAAAAGCTAATGCTTTTTATTTTATATGATTTATTTATTAAATTCTTATAAATTAACATGGTATTTATGAAATTGTTTACAAGTTTAAAAATATTCAAGAATTTGGAATGATTTTAAATGAATTTTGTAGTAGACTATTCTCGTATCTTAAACAACAGCATTTTTTCTTATTTATCGATTTTAAATTATATAAGTACATGAAAAAATATGGTTCTTAAATATCTATCATAACAATTCTTGAAGCGAAGAGTTCAAAGTTTACACCTCTTAAAATTTTCCAGAACTGAATATTTTTTTCTTACTCTTTTATTCCCTAACCTAGGATATAACAATTAGAAATCACCTAAAACATTTAGTTTTGAAATTAAGAGAACGCTGATTGGCTTAAAAAATTAAGGAAATTATGTTTTGAAGTGAGAATTAACACAATAGAAGTACAGAATTTACTTTATACAATTTTTATATATTAGATAATTTTTTAAAAACTTCATGCATTTGAGTCTTAAATAAATACAGAAAGAGTAAGAAAAATTATCACATCTTACTCTTTCTGTATTTATTTAAGACTTCACATCTTCAAAGCCCTTAATTAATAATTAATAATTAATGGCTTTGAAGATGTGAAGACTAATAATTTCAAGAAGATTTTTAATTCATTGAAAATCTTGATACCTCTAAAAATTTCTTCTTTTCTATCTCTTATACATAAGGCAAAGCAACTAGATTTTTAAAGAAAAATAAAAATGCATGTAATAATATATATTATAAAAATTTCATAAATTTAAAGCTTTTGGAAACATTTTTTCCTAAACATAAATGTTCATTAAATAATTTTTTTGGCTTAAAAGAATGATAATAATCTTTCATTTAAAATATCTTTTTTCAGTCTTGTTTAAATGTTAGACTCACTTAGCTTTTAAATTATGAAACGTTCATTCACAAAATGTATCAACAGCAAACATTGAGAGAACTACATTTCTAAGCCCTTTTTCTTTAGTTATGTTGTTTGCTCTACACAACTTTATCAACGTTGATTCACATTAATTGACTACTAATAGAGTAGTTAGAAGATATACATAAAAATTAAAGCTATTGTAAGATTTCAAAAAAGCTACGTCATATTCATATCTTTTAAAATAATTTTCTTGATGAGAATGTATTCACGTTACTAAGTATGAAATCTAGAGAATACATCTCATCCAAATTGTGTATACATAGAAAGTTGTCATACACATTTCTTATTGCTTCGAATAAAAAATTAATCAATAATGAATAAGACTGAGTCTTAACCCTCACATTCCAAACAGTACATACTAGAATAATCTCTTATTCACTCAAATAGGGCACATAACTTACCATTGGAAATCATGTGACCTATTTGAGTGAATAAGAGATTCTCACTTTCCTGGTTTAATATTCATGTGCTGCAAAAAAGTTAAAATCGAGTGATTTTTTTTCTCAATTACCAGCTACAGATCATTTCTAAAAATGTTTCAACTATGCAAATTTTATTTAAAATATTCAAATAAAAAATACAGTTTTATAAAGAGTAAATTTTATGTAATTTTACATTTTGCTTAGGATTTAAACATTCCTTTGTAGTATTTTAATAAAGTCCGGAAAATATGTAATATAAATTAATTATTCATTTATATTATTATTTGAAACACAAAATATTAAATTTTGTATTACAGTCTACTTTTCCATTCAAGTTAATAACATTTTATCAAATATTTTATGTTTTAAATATAAATTAATTAAAAAATAATAAATATAATAAAAATACACAAAACATATGAAATTAAAAAATATTAAATTACTTTTAAATTTTATAAAATACAAAGCAATATATATATATATATATATATATATATATATATATATATATATATATGTGTGTGTGTGTGTGCGTGTATGCGTATAGTTGAGTATGTGAAATTTAAAATAATGAAATTTTAATGTTATTAATATTTGAACTATTTAATTATCTTCAAGTAACTTTCTTAGCCTTTTTTTTCTAATAAAAAATAACAATTGTCGATTTTAAAAATATAACCAAGTGCTTCAGTACCTTTTATGTCTAATGTCAATTCCATTTCTAGACACCAGAATTGTCTCCTGTAGGTAGGGAATCTAGGGCTCCAAACATTTTTGATAAAAATTTTCACGGTTACAAGTAAAACCCAAATGCAGAAAAGAGAAATCTCGCCATGGATCAAAGTAGTTTTGGAGGAAAAAAAAAAAAAAAAAAACTACCTAGCACTTCTTTCTTTGGAAGTGCGAACTTTTTATTTTATATTTTCCAACAGAAGAGCTCACAGAACTCATCTATCTAGTCTTTTGTGCACGATAAAAAAAAATTAAAATCAAAGAGAACAGAAAAAAGTATCTACGAAATAAAAATTGAAATCCATGAATCTAACTTCCTTAACAAATGAGGAGGGAACTTCATTCTTTACATAATATGATTTTCTATAGGAAGAAGTTCAAATAGGTAGAAATAATTTGGTGGGAATTTCGTAATATATTTTCTAAGACGACATATCTTTGGTAGAAAGTGATTAATAGTAAATGTGAAGCTATTTCTAAGCCACATTGCTTTAAAAACTTCTTCTTACATCATATATAATCTAAAATATAATAAATTGAATGTTTTTACTTTATAAAGATATTTTCAATTGGCAAGATAAAAGTTCGTATTTATTATAAAATAGAGAAATCTTTTTTTAATTTTTTTTGTTCACAAAAAAGATTTATAGAAGTCAAAAGTGTACAAGCATACTTTCGTGTATAATGTAGGAATTTAATTTTTGAATTGTGAGAATGTTTTTAATGTATGACAAAAGAAAGAAAAAGTATGCAAATATTTATGAAGGAAACGTAAATTTTGTAACCATTACACTTAGTTTCTCTTTAACTAAGTTTTTACACTCAACGTGAAGTGAAAACACTCCTATATTTATTAAAGAAGTATATTAGCCCAAAGGCTTCTCCAAATGTAGAATTCAACTTTAAAACTGTGCATAACAGGTATGATAAAAAACAGTAAGATGACCTCAAAATTGATTCAAAACTTCTTTCTGAATCATTTTGTAATCAATATGAGTATAGTAGATTTGAATGTAATTTAATGTGAATTGAAATGTAATTCCAATACTACCAGCATGTTTAACTTTTTACAAATAAAGTTAAAACTAACTAAATATTTAAGCTCAAAAATGTAATCTACTCAGAATTTAACACATACAAATAGCGTAAGTAGGAAAGCTGATTCAAGATCTCTATTTCAGTATTAATGTTAAATAACACTGTAAATTGTGACATACATATGTCCAGAATAAATGTTTAAAATTTTGTAGATGGTTGATAATTATTTTTTAGTTATCGAGACAATATTATCAAAGGAAATCAAAATGAAAATGTACTTTTTTCAACAATAGGTACATTTAATAAGTTATTAAGATATAATTAATCAATTACGTTAAATGAATTCCATTTCTGCATATAATTTTTTTATTGAATCCTTTGAGAAGCATTCAGATAGAAGGATCCCAACTTGATTTATCTCATGGAGCTATATACATTCCAATAGTTTTCTTCTATCATTATAAATCTCTATGTTTGTTCGAAGGTGGAAACAAACAGATTGCAAATGAATTTTCATAATTTTGCTGTCAACATTGAAAGTGCGAGGAATGTTATGAAATTTCACAATAGCTGTTCAAATATGGATTGCATGAGACCTACCAACTCATCATAACATTGCAAACTTGCTTAGAACTATTTATGTTCATCAGGAAATTATTATATTCAAAACAATTTTCGGATAGCTAGCATAACTATGTTATGAGGAATATTTTTGTCATTATTACAGTATGCAACTATTCATAGCATATTGAATAAATTATGCACTTAATACAAAACGGTGTTAATAATGCAGTACTTCCATTCTCATACCAGAAACATTTGATGAATGTGACATAATTTATTAGGAATATATAAACAGATTATCAAATTTCTATCTATCTATCTATCTATTTATCTATTTATCTATCTATTTATCTATCTATCTATCTATCTATCTATTTATCTATTTATCTATCTATCTATCTATCTATCTATCTATCTATCTATCTATCTATCTATATATATATATATATATATATATATATATGCATGTATACATACTGTGGATGAATAATAGGTATTATTGTCACTTGCCACCGCAGGTGATATAACCGTCAAATATGAAAGGATTTCAAACTAAATAATATTAAATACTACGTTTTACCTTTTGCTGAAATTTTTAAACAGATAGATTACATTTAGATTGAGATTGACTTAGGTTTTAATTTGGGAATATTTGGGTTAGCGAAATATAATTATATTATTATTTATGGTTGCTAATATCCTTAGGAGACAAATAAAAAAATGAAAGTGTAGCTACATACTTATTATGGTAGATATTACGATGATGATCATCCGCAATCTCTATGATCTGCAACTTAGTTGATAGTAATTTATATAGGAGTTTATTACTTACATTAATTAAGCTTATATAAGCATAATAATATTTTATAAATAAAAACTTTTTATAACAATATGCTAAATAATAATAAACAGTTTTCTATAAAAGTCAATATCTTACAATATTGTGTATTATTTCATGGTATAATTTTCACAATTTAAACTATTTATCATATTACATATTTTGTTATTTATTATTATTATACATTATTGAGGAATTTAATCAGAAATGTTATCATTCATATAATTCCTTACTCATCACAAATATTATAAAATTATTAAGGAAATAAATGTGATCGAAATTTTTAGTAGTTTATAAACGACGATGAATTTTATTTTTTGTAAAATAATTTCAGTCTGTCAACGATACTTCGAAAGGGTACTGAATGCAATATAGTTAAATGGAATGATAAACGACTACAATCTTGTTTTTAAAACATGTTAGAAATAACAATGGCAATGGTTTCTATTTTCAGACAAAAATTAAGTTTACATTATGGTATTTTCAAAATAAGGATTAGAATTTCAAGAAAATTGGTATGAACATCTCGGTTTTTCACTTTGATAAAATCATATAACTTTATATTTAGTTTTAGTTTTTTTGTTGAACAATTGCCTTATAGATCCCTTTAAATTTAATATAATTTTGCTTATTAATATTGTATAAAGTATTCTTTTTCACTGCTTGTATATTGTACATATGTTGAAACTTGCTTTGTAGGAAAAATAACCACGAATATCTGTTAACTATCATCAAATATAATCAAGTTCGAACCTGGTGGATTTGAAGTTAATTTAACTTTTCAAATCATTTCTAAAACTGTTTTATGTATAAAAGTAGAATTGGTTTCCAAATTAACTTACTTAAGCGTAAAAATCAATTTCTCTTGCATCTTAATACACAATAAATCAAATTATTTAAATTCTTTTGATACCTCGCTCATTAATTTACTTCGTAATAAAATTACATTTTTAAAAACTGATTTTAAAATCTCTTCTGAAACGTCCGTAGAATAAGGAGAATTATATCCATGAATAATAATTCAGTCTAATTTTGATAAAGGTTTTTACTTTTTCCTCTTTTACCTTTTTAAAGGAAATGACATTAAAGTTATCTGGATAAAATCTAACAGATACCAATTCTACTGCATTCTTTCATATATAAATTTGACGATATCGAATATCATATTACTATAATGACAGAATTTTGATTCATCTTGACTTCTTAAATCACTTAAAAACTTTTTAAGATGAATGCTAACATTGCATTTTTCAAGCTTATGATAACATATTTAGCTTTTTATGCCATTGATATACAAAAATGAAAATAATTTCGACACAATAACATTCGATTCATATATACCTTAAATTTTGTTTCCCATCTCTAAATCTGTTCTAAAGTGTTTTAAGCAATTAATTAATAATATATATTAGTAAAGTAAACTAAAACTGTGTATTTTAGAGGTGAATTCCTGATAAAATGTATTGTTACCCATTGTTCATTAAGAGTAACTCTCAATTTAAAACATGGTGATATTATATCTTGATAAATTTCTACAGATAAAATCTCATTAAAAAGTGAAAAAAATGTGTGACTGAGTTGACATCAACAACACAAAATTTTCAAAAACAAGTGTTGAACGATCTTCGAATCGGGACTTAAACTGTTTCTATATATATGTTCAGAAATATTCTTCTGGCAATATTATATTAAACATTAATTAATTTAAGTGAGACCAAATACAATAAAAACAAACAAATTAAACTATTTTGATGTCTAGTAAATTTCCAGCTTAAATTTCATAATTTCTTTGTAAAATCGCTTCAAAGCGAGTTCATTCAATTTTGTAGTTTACATTCTTGATAATTTCTTAGAACACTTTAGTTTCACAAAATAATTGTTAATTAAAAATGTCCTCTATAACCCAATTATGAAACCGAATTATAGATAATAATAATTATTACTTAATAAGTGTCCATCAAAAGTATTTCGGCATTATCAAAAAATATGACATTTTCGAATTCCAATGATTGATTTTATTGACAAATTTGGCATGTTTTATATCACAAAACCCAATAAAACGTAGATTATTTTTCTCTGTGTTTCTATATGCATTTAAGAATTTATTTAGAAATATTTTAACTATCTACATTCTAGCAAATATTCTTTATTGAATAACGAATTCTCCAAAATGTTAGCAGTTTAAATGTATTGAAGTATATAACAATTTTAATATGTTTATATATATATTTTAATTTCCAGTTTAGTGTGAAAACTATTTCATTGTAAATTAATAAAGCGCATAGCAACCTTTATTGTTTCCCAGTATCCCTTCCCTGAAAGCATCCTTACATTAGGACAATAAATGAAATCATTCATCAGTATCTGTCCTGGTTTCGGCTTCTTTAAGAAACATTGCGTTTTATTCTTCTGTCGCGGGGAAGGCAAAAGTAATAGGAACGGGTTGAAGTCTTTCACACCCACAGCGATTCGGGATTTTGATTGCTTAGAAAACTTCCAGCATCAACTGGCGATTTTCAGAACAAAGTAAAAGGCTCTTTAAGTGTTCCCCAGTGATTTAAACTCTAGATCCTGCTTTCTCCCGGAGGAACCGTTCCGGGATTATGAATGCCTTTGAAATTACAGAGCAGATCGAGTGAATGCTTCGAATTTCTTCACCACCGGTGGCGCCATTCCTTTTGCGAGGAGAAATCATTACTTTCTTCTCCGTTCAAGAACGAAAGGAAATTTTATTATATATTTTTTTTTCCGTTTGCGGAGTATGAAATATCACCTCTCCCGATATATGAATGTCGAAATCAATTTTACTTTTATTCCATTTAAAATCAAGTTTCTTTGCAGATTAAAAATTAAATTCTGCCTTGCGAATGAAATCTGTAGCAGAAAAGAAATGGGAAAATGTAAACTAAGCATCGCGAAAATAAAATGCAAATTGAGTTTTGAGTTTGAAAAGTAAATTTCAATTATATTGAATAAAGATTCCGTTAAGTTTTTTTTTAAAAAAAATTGTTTACTTTCAGTAAAGTAAGTTTTTGAATTGAAAGTGACACATTTATCAAATTTATAATATTACTTCAAAATAAGTTAATAAACGTCAACTGAATAAAATAGACGTAGAATTTTTCAATTGATAAAGTTTAGTACCATATAATGTATTGTATACATTTATAGAATTTAAAAGTTAACAAAGTTAAAAAAAATTAAACTTTTAAAACAATTCTCTTTAATATTAATTCTTTTATATTATTATTATAATTATAATTATTATTATTATAAATATATTCTCTTTTATATATCTTTAATATGATATAAGATAAATTGAATTTCAATAAAATTTCATGTCAATAAAAACATTTTAATTAACATTTATTACAAGAAACAAATAATATAAAAATATAAATGTTTATTTAAATACTTTTCTACACAGCATGATAGAATATACACATTTGATTTATGTAATTACATAATATGCTATCGTTTATAAATATTAATTAATAGCGTTTTAATTTTATAAATTTCTATATGTATGAAATTTTGAATACTCACATGAGAGTTTTTTATGAAATGTATATACAGCAATATCTAAAGGAAATATTTTATATTTTATGTAGATTTAAAAATTTGTGTACATACGAATAACAAAATAAAATTTTATGAGTATTTTATAAAATCTGTTCTTCTTTTAAATGTATACAAATGCATCTTATGAAAAAGTAATTTTTTCCCTAATAATTACGCGTTTTATTTTATATATATATACCCAATTGTCATTGGCTGTTTGATTTTTTGAATAAAAAGTTTCTTTTTTATGCTTTAAATGTGATAAAAAAGCGACAGAACTTATTAACATTTTCAAGCAAAATTAAGTCAGGTAATTAATAAATTGTAAAATAAATTTAAAAAAATATTCTGCTTTTATGAATGTACGTTAACACAAGCAACTAAAAAAAAGAGACACAATTTGCCTAAAACTATGAAGCCTTCCATACAAATTTGTTTCTCAACTTTTGTCTGCTTTCCCTGTATTAAGCTTGTTGTGTGTTAACCCACCAATAAAGTAACAATTTTGAAGTTCTTTTTAAAATTTTGCTTTCTTTTCATTTAATTTACAGTACTTGCATTTTAATCCATTATTAAAACACACGGTTACCTCAAGTGGAATTATCATATATATTTTTAAAAATTCAATATCTGTTTTAATTTATCATTCAATATCCGTTTAAATTTAATTTATCAACATCCGTTTCTAGTTAAATAACTAGAAAAGTATATGTCATAGTGTTAACAAAAATTATTTATTGAAATGATGCATTTACAAACTTTTGACCAAAATGAATTAAGGAATGAGTAATTTCAAATAGTATCAAAGTAACATTTGATTCTGCTTCATTAGCACCAACTGCGTAATTTAATCCCCAATATTCTTATTATATAATGATTCTTTACAAATGTAGTGTGCTAGTTCAAATTTAGATGACGACAACTTCATTTAACCTTGATTCATAATTATAAAATGGCTTCTTGTTTTATTAAAAAATAAATAATTGGGCATGTGATAATAAATAATTTTCATTTCTACAATTTTACCAGTTTACAGATTAACATTACATAACATGTTCGATAAAATAAAAATTATTTTTCTAAATTACATTTAAAAGAGAGAATGAAAATACTTATACTGCACTATAGAAGTATTTGTACACAGTGAGATAAATTAAAAAATAAATCTTTCAAGGATCTTTTACTCAAATTTTGTACGTTCGGTATTTATTCTTCATTATTAAGACTGTAATTAAATTCCTAAAATTGTTCTACTAGTCTCTAAATTGGTACATAATTACTCATATGTTATACACAGT
Source organism: Latrodectus geometricus (assembly GCA_026290005.1). Lineage (NCBI taxonomy): Eukaryota > Metazoa > Arthropoda > Arachnida > Araneae > Theridiidae > Latrodectus > Latrodectus geometricus. The sequence goes on along the minus strand of JAPDSC010098188.1, from coordinate 611,060 downwards.
GTTAGTAATTTGTTCACTATTTTATTTTCTGACAAATTAGTGCTGGAAAAAAAAAACAGCATAAGATCCAACCATTTACTTTTAAATACTGACTGACTCCTTAAATTATGAGTGCAAACTACTGATTTATATTATAAGTGATGACGTTTATAATTTTATTACCAATTAAATATGATTATGGTTTATGAATGTCAATATTGTCCATAAGTAATAGGCATTCTGCTTAGAAAAAAATTATTTTTATAATAAAATAAAACTTTAAAAATATTGAATGTATATATCACATGTTATTGTTAACATCTGCTTATTCCAGTTTTGACGTTTCTTTTATATAAAATATTACAGTTAGCAATTGCATATTGTTCTGAAGAGTTAGTCATATTCAGAGCAAATGTTACTATAGCTTTATGATAATATTTTGAAAATTGAAACTCTTAAAAGCTCATTTTGTACTTATATTTAGTATAACTATTTATTGCATACATTTTTAATTATTTAGTTTATAAAGTCGTAAAATAAGTACATCCAAATTAGAAACCAATGTTTCCAAAAATATCGTATACAATAAATAATTAACAAATGATGGCTCCATAATTTTAATCAAACAAATAAAACATTTTTTTATTATCTACGGCAATATTAGTTTTTACAATTTTAATAAAGTTAGTTACACTTTAAAACCATTATATTATTCAAAATAACTCCTAAGAATGCATATAGTTATAAAATTTAATTTCTGATGGAACATCTTAGATTAAACTATCCATCTATTTGAATATATATATATATATATATATATACGCCGCCCAACCTGTGATGGGTTTAGGGTAACTGACTACGGATGGGGAGAACCTGGGTTCAAATCCCGGCTAGGGAATGGATGTATTTTCTCTTTCCTTCTCTCTGTGTTTCTTGTCCTTTCCTCAGATGATGGATGAATGTGGCCCACCCTATAAACGGGTTTGTGGTGGTGTGGCGTAGGCGATGCTACTCGTACCTCCGTGACTTGGTTCACAGGTGCCTACCGGGTAACGATAAAATGAGTTACAGTTTCCGGCCTTGTAGTGGCAAATTGGTTAATTTACTTACTTGCTCAAGGGTACCCACCATTAGAAATAAATAAATATATATAAACACAAATTTATGATATTATTTTAAGAAATAGAAAATTATGCTCACAATACTTTTGCGTTTTGTTAATTATCAGAAATTATTATTATAAAATTTAAAATTTATGTCTATTAATCTACTTATTTTCAAAAACTTTATAAATATTTTCTCCTTTTTTTATTAAAATTGTAATTATAAGTATATTCATAAATACATGCACGCATATATATATATATATATATATATATATATATATATATATTACAATCAGTAATTTATTTGTACAATTCTACCAAAAGTACAGAAAGCCATCAATAAGAAGTGCCTTATTCACAGTTCTCTTTTTTATATTTTTTGTGCCTTACCGCGATTTCTTTAAGAAGCTCCATCTCTATACATAAGATGAAGGACACGGCAATCAAGGTAAAAGAAATATTTAAGGGATCACACACCAGATGTGTCTTCCGGAGAGGTAAGTGAGGGTGGGGCTATCCAACAACTCAGCTCGTCATTGTTAGTATGTGGGGCAATCATCGAGAACGATCGCTACTCATCCATTTTCTCTCTCCTTTCCTTTCTTCTGTTTGATCCAATTTGTCCTTCTTTTTCTCACTGCTAAATCAATGTTGAGGAGTGCAAGATGGTTTTTGCCAATCGGTGTGAAAAGTATGCTGACACCTTCCCTTTTCTTTTCAAATGATTGCGTATTGTATTATGTCAGCTACATAAGACGGCGAACCAATTCCAGTTTTGCTTATTCTCAGACATAAATTGTTCAAATACAAATAGTTAAAGATTTCTTTTAAGCAGTTAAGGATTTCTTTTAAAAAGTACTTTTTTTGATGATTGTTATAATAAGATGGTTATTAATATATGCTTTTTAAAAGAGAATTCTCTTAAAAAGCTCTTTTTCAATTATATTATTTCTGTTATCATATTTTTATTTTTCAAACTGAATCAGCAGTATTAATTTGTTTATAATTCGGGTTACTTTTTTCCCTTTTTAATATTTACTTACTTTTAGTGTCTTTATATACATGAGATTTTCTCGTTATAAATATGAGTTTTGGCAAAAACCTGGCCATTATGAATATGTGAAATTAGATTTTAAAAAGTGAACAATGAACTATTGACCTGAAAATTAAAATATTGAAAAAATATCTCTTATATTGGCGTAAGCGATAATTATATTTATTGTTTTTATGAACACTGATAATCATTTATACAACACTGTGAAATTCTATTTCGAATAAACACTAATAAATTAATAATGTAAAAAAAATAGAAAATGAAAAAGTACACGGCAATAAAATGTGTTTTTATTATATAAATTTTGGAATCTTTCAGAAATAAGCAGGAAAACTTGAAATATGTCTGCGTTTTGAAACGTATTAGTATAGTTACAAAAAGCTAATTTTTATTATCGAATCATTTAAAGCTTTTCGTTTTAATTTAGTGTTGTCCGTTTATGTTTCGCCTATAATTGGTTCCAACGTTGGTTTTCTTTGAATTTTTTCTCTTGTAACAGGGGAGTTCTTTTACAAGTCTTCTAGAATGTCACCTGCAGCTTTTTTATGCATTGAATTATAGAAGATTGTTTCACAATATTCAAAAGAAATTTGGAAAGGAAAATACCCTCCCCTGCTTCAGTCGTGTTATTTTATTTTGATTTTAAGTTATTTGGCACAATCACCCAATTTTCTCACTTGTAGATTACCTCACTGTTAAGCATTAATAAATTAGAAAACTTTGGTTTTGTTTTCTGCTGTATTGCGATAAATATTTATTTGAACTGAAAAGCAAAATATAATAAGAAGTTATTAATTTAACTTTTATCATTTACAGTTATTTGTATTTCCTCCTTAACAGGGTAGCACTGTTGATTGATTAATTATGCAAACAAATCTCAATTATAGCTTTAATTATTTTCAGTAATTTATTTTCTAGGTAATATAAATATAAAATTAGCTTTATCCAAAATAATATATTTTTGAAAATACGAAATTATTGAAACATAAGTAGGAGTCTAGTTATATTTCCTTATAATTCTTTGCTCAGTTATTTATATTTAAGTTAAAACATCATTAATTAAATATTTATTTTGGTAACAATTATTCTTTTATTAGTTACAACATTTGATTATTTCTTCAAAATTTAATAAAATTTTAGATAAAAAATCTTTAATTAGATAAATCTAAATAAAAAAAAAATTGAGAAAAATCGATAATGCGTGAAAATCGTGAAATATTTACATTCCAAAACAAAATTTTTGTGTTTCGATGAAATGTTTGATTTTCTGTTAATAAAAAACTGTTACTTGATTTTTAGTCTAATTAACAAAAACTTTTTAAATTTAAACTCTTCAGTTTATTTATTTATAGTTTAATTTCTTTTTGAAATGTATTCACTAACAGTTTGAATTTAAATATTAAATATCGACAAAACACAAAAAATATACACTTTTATTATATTTTATAAAATGATTTCATAAAATGCCTTAATTGGTATATTTTTTAATATAAATATTATTTTCATACATTTATTAGAAATAAGTTCATTAAAGTGATCAATAGACGAATTTAAATGCTATTAATAAAAATATTGATAATATTGATTTTCTTTGAATAAGATGAGATGTTAAAATTACATCAATCTAAAAGTTCAGTGATGGGATGAAAGAATGAAGCAAGTTAAAAATAAAAAAAAAAAGTAAAAGTTATGGGAAATTAATTATGTTGATGTCAATCAAATTTCAGCAATTTAATTGCAAAAATTCTGAAGCAAAATATTTCTTATTAAAACATTTTGCACTTTCCCTATTAATTTATTAAAGCAATTAATTTGAAAGTAATTTATTTTTTCAACTATTTCTGAATTTTGTTTTAAATTTGATGCAAGAATGAGCGTTTAAAATGTTTCGTTAATATGAAGTTGTTGATAAAATTAAGTAAAATGTTGCGAACATCATTGCACTACTTTAGTAACAGTTGTTTATTATCCATATCTTTTATCCTTTTGATTATAAATCATTTTGCTTAATTAGGATTTTCAAATTACATTAGGATTTTACATGCAATTACATTAGGATTTTTAAATAATCCTAATGTAATTGGTTATTTACACTTTCAAATATCGGCTTTAAAACTGCAATCAAAATTAGCTGTTAGGAACTTTTGTTCCTGTTGACTTAAATAGTTAAATAAACTGCTGATAAAAGACACATTAGATTTTACTTTTTCCTGAAGTTTCTTGCAGATTATTTGCTTTTGAAAAATTTATATTTTCCTTCATAAAAATATCGAACAAATCTAGAGAATGGAATAATTATATCTAACTACTCCAGTTCTTATTTTCTTGTGAACTGCTATTTTCTACTTACAAAGTCACTTAGTAATAATATTATGCTATTTTAAAATTGGAAGTGATTCTACAGACATAATGTTTTCAATATTTTTAACTTCATAGCTATGAATTTATTTATAGTATCCAAAGA
>JAPDSC010098188.1:563419-605176 GCA_026290005.1 Latrodectus geometricus | reverse complement strand
GTAATTCGAGTCGATTAATATTTGATGACTCATTTAATTAGTATATTTAACTCGAAAAAGATTTAATTGGAGAGTAGCAAATTAAGTTCAACTCCAAATAAATAAAAAGTTCTTCCGTTTGGGACACATAGAAAAGGAACTGGGTATTCTACTTGAAAATATGAACACCAGGAGAACTTCATGAATCAATCAACTTTCACTTGGGATCATCACTGTGCTCCTGCTCTCCTCGCGTCCCTGAAGGAGTATTTTCATTCAGTCAAGAGCTCTCCTGAGTGCATGAGGGCAACATCTGTATGAATGATAGTTATAAATGAAATTGAGCGTAAGAGAAAGTGTGTAATTGTGTGGAAGTGAAAAGATTTAAACAACTATGGAAAACACGATTTGTATTTTCCACTTTTCAAGTATCGAAAACAAAGTATACTTGTTATTTGAGGTAAATTACATTTTAACGTTACATTTAAACGAGTATGTTTTGGAAAACTTCAAGATAGTATAGATTTGCTTAAGAAGATTAAACTGTCTGTGAAGGGAAATGTTATGTTGAATTCAAAAGTGAGACTTTTTTATTCCAACTTTATTTATTAGAGAATATAATTAAAAATTTATGAGATAAATCATCAATTTCAATTGTTTAAAAATAAGATAATACTTCTTTTTTAAATTAATATGATACATATTCAAAAATAGTTTTGTTAATATAATAACTTTAATGTTTTTAGATTAAATAAAAAAAGGGAAGAATGTTCTTTCATCTTTTAAAACGTTCTTAAGTATAAAACTATTATATTTTCCATAAAATTTTGGTGATTTTTAGTGACTCAATATATGCCAGTTATACTTTTGACAGTTATAATTTTGGTTCAGATTTTAGCTATTTTAATTTATTAACATCTATATATAAGAATATAGATATAAAATACTATAGATACTTTTTATATAAATATAGTTTTCTTAATACGTATTTTTTAAAAACATTAGTAAGCAAATATTAATGCATTTATTACACAATTTCTTAATAACATTTACTATCTTAATTTCTCAAAATTGATTTTATTATATAATTTTATTTAAATATGTATTCCTTTTATGATACTGAACATTAATCTGTATTACAAAATAAATACAATCCACTTAAATCAATGATTAACATTTAATTTGTAAATTTTTTGAATTAATCATTGAAATAATTTTTAAATATAATTTATTACACAAAAAGAAATAGAATTCCAAATGAAAGAATTGAATCCAAATGATACAATAGATATTATATTTCATAGTTATTTTGAAAGTATTTAATAGATAACGTGTTAAATGGCACCACAAATAGACTTATAGTGCTTGGAATGGTTTTAACAGATCTTTTTTAATCATACAGTAAAATTTTTTAAACAGTTTTGATATGGGTTAAATTTGAAACAATAGTAAATACAAAAGCGAGGTGGCGCTTTGTTAGCACCTATGGCGCATGTCCGAGGTTCGTTCTCGGGCTAAGTATTAAGCATGCTTGGGAACTGGAGGATTTGAATTGGAATAACTATCTAACCGGTACGTATGCTTCGTAACACAGGGTATTATGGTTCTGCAGACTGATATCGGTACTGTAGACCTTGGCTCTTCTTTAGGCTGTCGTGCTACTGAGTTTAGTTTATTAAATACAAGATGATCCTTTTTTATCACAACAAAAAAATTGTAGAAAATCTTTAATGGAATTTCTAACATGATTTATTACGCACCTTATTCATGAAACAGCACGTAACACACAATAAAATATGAAGAATTAGACTAACAAATTATAAATTCGTTATAAATACTTAGCATTTTGCCAAATTAATACTTAAATTAATCTCATTATTCATTGGCAACCTGCCAATGAATAATGAGATTAATTTAAGTCCTTTGAAGTACTTTTGAAGAACTTTTTTGGATATGTATGACCACATGATGCAGTCTCATTCATAATATTCCAATATTTATAGCTGAAGAAAAAATACAATCCAATTTTATAATTTTCGGAACCCTGAAAAATAAGTTATTTAGTGTATGCAATGTTATAAGTCAATCAACAGTAAATGTCTGAATATTTGTGAATAACTATTGAGAAAATCTGAATTTTTTACTAAAATTACAATGGTTGAATTACTTAAGTATGAATTATTTTATTTTGTGAATGATTTTTTTTATTTAAGTGTTTTTAGATATTTATTAAAGAGAGAGATTTTAGCAATATTGATGGTTTTCAATTGTAATTTTTTTTATCGTAAAACTTACAGACGGATTTAATCAGCTGACTTCAGTACTGTAATTTCAGGTTGTTCGTTGATAAAACATTTAAAAATAAAAAATTATAATGAGTCAGATTACAAATTAAAATTTTTAATGAGTTATAAATCATAAATTATCAATTATCTGATAACAATAAGAGATATTAAAAAGTTTTTAACAAAATGTAATGTAATATATCTGGACATTGTATAAACCTCTGAAAGAATATGATAAAGGGTTCAACACGAATTTAAGATATTTTTTTTTAAATAAAATGTACTAAATGTGTGTAAAACTCAATGGAGAACATGACATTAACTTGAAAGAAAGTTATTTGAATATAAAAAAATTTTAATTTATAAAAGTAAATCTAATCTTTGGTAATTAAAAAAAAACTTTTGATGAATGAGACATAACTTTAATTAAGGTGTTCCTTGTTTTTTTTTCTCTAAGAAAACGTTCCTTAAAAAAGTTCATGAAATCAAGCAAAATAATTTTACTATACTATAATTTTTTTTTGACTATAAAGAAGTAAAATACATTGAGATCTATTTAAGAAAATTATGCAGTTGTTTTGAGAATATTTATTTAAACATTCCATTTCTCATGAAACAAAAATAAAAAAAATTTTTTGCTAAAAAAATTGATTTATAATTTAAATATAAAGGCAATAAATCTCAATCCAGAAAAAAATCAATTTTTATGATCTTCTGGGATCTCGTTTATATCTAAATCATTTCCTTATTAATCCTATAACTTAAGGGACTTTAATATCGGGCGCATATATATTTTCCTTTGAAATTCTAGATTTGATTTTGATGGATGGCAACAAAACTGCGGAGAAATGTTTGACAGCTGATTTGAATGATTACCCACAAAACTTTATCTAAGCCCAAATTATTCTGATAATCCTTTTTAATATTTTGTTCAGTGAGATGTTATCTTCTCTTGATTATAAATGAACAACATAAAGTATTCTCGAGAATAGGTTATGGACTAGTTTTTCTTTAAACCGATTTGAAGATACTATCAATGAGTGTATCTTTTAATTTAGCAAAATGTAATTTGATTCTCATAGTTACCTAACCTAGTATAATTTAACATTATTCAAGGAAAGTAATCTAATAATTGAGTATTTTTATGCAATTAATATACCAAGAATATTATTATTACCTTTATACACAACTAAAAAGCTATGAATACAATTCTTCCTTCACTTTATTTCATTAGAGTTCAATGGTTAATTATTTATAGACATTATGCAATACTATGCTAATGAAAAATAACAGAAGTTCTGTCATCAGGAACAAAATTAAGTACATATAAAATGCTTTTAAAATCGTTTTAACCTTATTTTTTAAATATAAGCCAAATCAGCAAGTTCTTGTGATTTTTAATGATCCAAAAGAACATGACTTACAGAAAAACCAAAAAAAAAAAAAAAAAAAAAAAAAAAACATAGCTTTCGTGTTTCTAGTTGTGCAATTCCCTTACGGTAATTATCGGGTTGCTTAGATGCAACGAAGTTCATGAGTGTGTTTGGCACATGTATGCTTCATTGGTGAAGGATTTTCCACGAAGATGATTGCCCGGGGAATAGAAGAGGAAATAAGCTGAGGGTGCAAAGTCAGATGAGTAAGGAGGATGGCTCAAAGTGTCCCAATCAAGTCGCTGTATACCTGGCCAACCACATGACATGAGGTCTAGCTTTCTTGACCAAGAATAGTACATCTTTGCGATTAACCAATATTGGCTTATTATATAACAATAGAAAATGAAAAGACATGTTTTGGATATATTTATCTAAAATAATATCTGTCGAAGTCAATATTTTTCTTACATTTGATATGGTGGTAAAGTGTATCATTGTTAAATACTTTTGTAATGTTAATTTTAAAATATAATATCTAACATTTTTACTAAAGTGGGAATTTCAGTTATTAAACAAAGCAGTTATTCAGTTATTAAACAAATTTTACAAATGTAAAAAACTTGTAAAATTTAAAAAATAGAGATCATAAAAAATATTTTTAATAATTTTGTAAAGGTTTACAAAAATATTAATTTCTATAAAAAATTTAATTTCTACATTTCTGTTTTAGTTCTTATAATGCTTAAGCTTGGTTTTTAAATTTCAAATTCAATTTCTATGAAAATTGTAATAAATGACAATCATACAAGAGTTTTTTTTTCACAAAACTAGTTGCTTTCCTTCCCTTATAATTCAATCTTGTATGTCACAGGGGATATCGATTTTCTCTTTTACATTTTTTCATCAATAACATCTGAAGCGTATACAAAAAGAGAATCTTACTGAGGAAGACACTGCTGAAAAAAATGTTTTCATAAATTTTTTTTCTCATTCCCACTTTCTACTTTCCTTTCATCCAAAAAAAAAAAAAAAAAAAAAAAAAAAACAAAAAAAAAAAAACAAATACACATTTTATTAAATGATACGCCATCACAAGGGGATTAGCAAGTTGAGAAGAGGCTGTGGGTGTGTTCCGCTTTGATTATTTCTTATTGATAAGTTGCGTCTGAAATAGGCAAGTGGCTTTTCATTTAATTACCATTAACAATTTTTTCATTTTTCACAATTTAATTCGAGAATACATTTTAATCTCCCTTTTTACTGACTGTCAAATGGATGGATTCTTTTTGGTTTTCAGAAGAGGGACTTTCAACTTTCCGTGTGACACATGTCGTTTTTCTATCTCAAAGAAACGGATTAATACGCCAAGATATGAAGTTGTCACAGTTTATCAAGAAGCCAAGCTGTCACATGCACCTTATTTGAAGATAGCTATAATTTGACACATATATAAAGCATTTTTTTTAAAAAAAACGCTATTTTGTTTTTAAATGAAGAAAGAAAATATTTGGTAATTGTGACGAATTAAGTTTTATGTTTTAAGACATATCAATAATTTTATATTTTTTTAAAATTTTTATGTTTTTAAATTTTTTTGAATGTTTAATAACAAATGTTTTTGCATGTATTACATAAATGAAAATAAAATTAAAATCCATTTTCTATAAATGTTAGATAGTAATAAGAAAAAAAGTTTACAAAACTCACATCATAATTCTATACACACATATTCCCTTGTATGAACATAAATTAAAACACTATTTCCACAAACTTTTAATACGATTATACCACAATTATTTACATAACATATTTCACATTACTAAAAATAAATTTTCTGAATTTGTTGTTGCGTTTAAAGTGTTGAATGTTTAAAATAAAATGCCTGATTCTTAAAGAAATATCAATTGTTCTACTTTATTTCAAAACGAATGAAATTCATTCTAGCGTAAGGCGATGGCTTGTTAGAATTTTCGCATCAAATATATTCAAGTTTACAAAAGTTAAACAAAGGGCTTAACAAGCCACAGTTTTAGTTAGGAAGATTAAATGGAACAGTGTTATGAAGTTTTTTTTATACTTTTGTTATCAGAATAAGATATTTAGCCTGGAGAAATTTCAAGAATTTTAAGGACTACTTACAAACAGAAGAGTTCTACTTTATAATTTCATTACAATCACGTATGCAAAGACTTGAATATTTTATCCTCAAAATGTGAATCAAAATTATTTTTGGTGTAAGATAAAGTTTATTATTAGAATTTTTATTGCTAATAGTATAAAGCTGAAGGGTGCTTTTATTTAAATTTCAATATATGCACTTTGCTATTTGTGATTGAAATAATTAAATTTGCAAATTCATTTAAAAGTGATCAATCATAGAATTTATAAGAGATATGATGCATTTAAATTTAGACTATTTTAATCAAGGTACAACTTTTGCAAATGAATCTAAAAGTATCTTCAATGTATTGAGTCCCATAAAAAACGAAGAATAAAAACAGAGTAAAATAAATAAAACTAAAAAGTTGAACTATCAATTGTATGAAGATTAAAGTTTGTATCAGAATGAAACAGTGGCAACTGTTAAATATATAAAATTATACGATTATAATCAAAATAGTTTTAAAATACTCATGTTAGCATAAACGCATTTAAAAAAATGATGTGTATGTGCTGAGTTTATGTATTTTTTGGTTACTGACTATTTTTTGGTTTTCGTTCAATATCATCAATTTTCCAGTATTTGAAAACTAAAAGCACAATAAAGTATGAATAATTTCTGTTTCCATTATAAATATGACACAACTCAGTAAATATTGAAATGAATGTCTATTCCATTAATTCAACACAAATCTTCAAAAATCGAGGGACGTGAAAAGAACAATTGGATTGTTAGGCTGTGACGCTTTAAAATTTAAATGCTAACTTACACGCTTCATCGTTGACAGAACTATATTTAGATACACGTCATTGACAAGAGAAATATAGTTTTAAAACGGGAGTGGCTTATTCCTGTCATTTTAAATTATCTCTTATTTGAAGATACATGATGATTTCCCAACGAAAACTAATGAATAATTACGCGTCAGCTTTGTGAAGCAGTCATGATTGTTTGCTTATAAAAGAGTGAATTCATTACCAGATGGCGCTGCTAGGATTTATTGCATGACATCTGCAAAACAATTTCTGGCATAGAAAAGTTTTTTCAAAATTGATTTTTGTAATTGCCATTTGTTTAGACACGAATTAGCTAATATGTGAAATGAAGAATTTAATATTTTGAATTTACTTATTTATTCTGTTTTTTAAATGCATTAAATGTTGTATACATTTCAAAAATTAAAGATTCTAAAGAAAATAAAAGTGTTTTGTTAGTAACATAGGATCAACATTTTAAATTTTGATTCTATGTGACTAAGTAACACAATTTTTAAATGTTCTTTCAATCATATTAATAGCTATTTATATCAATTATTCGGGCTTGATTCTTAAAAATAAAATATATTGGGTTATTCGGAAAGTATTTTCCTTTTTCTAGCCTGGACCAGTTCTTTGCAAGTAAAAAACAACCATTTAATTTGTGTGAAATCACGATACTACCAGAACGATGGCAGAAGGTATTGGGCTAAAAGTGACTATATATATAATTTAGTAAAATATGTTTTCGCTATGTTTTTAATTTTCATGAAAAAATGAAATTACTTTCTGAACAACTTAATATTTATCTTTAGAGAAAAACTTGTAGATAAACTAACAGATAAAAGCTTAAAAATAAATTATAGATAAAGTCTGAGGATTAACTTGAAATTTGGTATAATTTTCGCATCCGATTTGCATCAAATAGGTTTAAGGATGTTTTGAATTATCTTTGACCATATATTTAAAGAATAAAAGGAAGAATATTTATCACACAATAATCTTTTAAAATATTTCTTACAAAAAATATTAAAATATACATTTTATATATCAAAGTTATAACTATTTCTTAACTATAGATATATTTTTGAAATTAGTTTACAGATATTGCGAAAAATACATGTTTATCTCTTGAATCCACAAATATTTTTTTTAAGCTTTATAATTTTTAGTTTTATTAATTTATCGATAAGCTAATAAGCTTATCGTTAAATTAATAAAACTTTTAATAATAAATATAATAATAATATTAAAAAATATATAAGAATAAATATATAATAAATATAAAAAAGAACAAAATTTAATAATGAATAATAAATATATATAATAATAAAAATAAATTATGCAATTAATAAATTTCTTAAATGCATTATTAATGAAAAGATTTTTGAAAAAGATTAATAAGCGTTAATTTCAAACTAAATTTAATAGGATGTATTATCTTTCATTAGAAATTAATGATTACAAAAACATGAATAATGAAACCCACATTTTCCTCATTTATTAATTTATTTGTGATTTCACATTGCAATAACGGGAAAATTTCTTTACAAAATATAAAACTTGAAACACTTTTGCATGAATATTAAATATGTTTTGTTCTTGAAAAACCACTGTTCTATTACTCGATTTACTTTTTTTTGGGAAATTTCTTTTACACTAAATTAAGTTTTTTCAATGAAAATAAGTTTATAGTGTTCTTCTGTGTCTCTAGATGGCGTTGTACATGTTTGAAACTATATTGTGAAATTGAACAACATGAAGTATGTGAATTCTTCACATATTTAGTGCTAATTTATCAATTATTTGAGATGCAGAATTTTAAAGTGTTTAAATAGTTAATTAATTTAAGATTTATTAATTATATTTCTTTTGTTGTAAAGTAGTAAGTATAATATTTTCCAGGAAGATAATTTCTTAAAAATATCTTATTCAAGTTTTCGTCGGCAACAGTCTGCTCTATGTACCTGGATTTAATAGCTTTTAATTATTGATTCTAATATTTCCTCTTATGTTAGTTTTTAGCTTCAAATAATGTCGTTTTAATTTTTTAAAAAGAAGATATTTATCCATACAGAAAAAAGGATAGAAAATTTTGTTTTCACGTGACTTGTGATTTCTTATGAAAAGTTAGCTTAGACTTTCAGTTAATTTACTAAAATATCTATAATTTATATAATTATGCAAAAATGTAAATTTTTGATTTAAGTATTAATTACCTAAAACTCTGAAGCAGTAGTCATACTAAATAAAAGAAAAGATTGTGAAAACTGAATTTAATATTATAAAAATATCTGTAAGAAAAATTTACTCCATTCAGACATCTTCCTATTTAATTTTTATGGATTCAAAGCTAAATATATTCTCTTATTAATCAATTGTTTTTATTAAATTTCAGAAATTATTTTGTTTATAATTCTGTCAAGTTAATTTCATTTTTCAAGTTTTTGTAAAAATTATAAAAAAAAAAAAAAAAAAAAAAAAAGTTGAGAAGAATGAGATAAAAATAAATTTTATGTTAAAATTCACGAACTTAAATTATAAAACTAAATTGAAATTTTTGTTTTATAATACTAAGACATGCCTTCAGTTTTTATACAGCGTTTCTAAGTTTGTATGTAATTTATTAAAAGCAATGAAAAAGAAGGGAATAGAAAGATATCTTCTAGAAATTTCGCAATGAAATATTTCTGAAAGACTAAAAATATTTCATGAAATGAAAGAACGCAGCACTTCTCAATATCTATGTCGCAATACTGAGGCGAGTGCATTTTCTTATCAATCATGGAATTCGATGAAAACCGAAATTATATTCCTTTTTCTCGCATGGTAGATGCATAAATTCTTTTGGGGAGAAAAAGAGTAGAATTTATTTCTACTGCAACTGCATCTCTTCTATTTTTTCTTATTCGAAATCTTGTTTTTAAATAAATAACTTCAAAGAAGCGGCGAAACTTATTCCTTATGTCCTAACCGAGATTTTTGAATTAGAATTTGCATTTGACATTTCATTCAACGATTTTGATTCAGTAAGAGAATTTAACTTTAGTCCTTTTTTCTCCCTTGTTTTACTTTTGGAATTCGCCATTTTGTTTTCATCCAATACCTTGTACAATGTATTTATAATTTTATTCATTTTATATCTTTTACACACAAATACATAATTTTGTTATTCTTGATTATAATTACAGCAATTCGTGAAATTTTCCCGTAGTACTGTAAATAAAAGCATGAAACTTTGATTATTTTTAAATAATTTATCACCATAAAAGTGAGATATTTATTTACTATAAAAAAGTTTGTCAGTGGCTTATAATTCTTTTTACTTACTCATTTAACAACTTAAGTTGAAACCTATAAATTAAGCCTAATCAATTATAATTATTAATTCATTTCAAACTTGTAATAATAATAATATTATATATATATATATATATATATATATATATATATATATATATATATGCTTTCAAACACAGCGCATTTGCGCATTTTGACATTTAAGTGGACGTAAAATATACATATGGCTTTGTTTAATAACTGAAAAAAATTATTCTTACAATACACATAGAAATGTAGGCAATAAATGTTTGTTTATGTGAGCTACACTTATGTATTAACAAAAGAATTATGTTATTCTAACAACTATGAGAATTAAATTTCATAGCAGTTCGAAATAGTTCTCCAACTTATTGATCTTGTTTTTTTTATTTTTTTAAAATTCGTTATATTGAAAATAACTTTTTTTTTTCAAAAATGGCCAATTTAGTATTGAAGTTCTTGTAATAAAAAAAAATCTTGTTAACTTACATTTCTCTTGAGGCTAGGGACAAGTATTTTTTATCTCTTAAATAATTGGTTTACTTTTTTATTTTTAAGAAGAGACATCTTTTAAAAATTATCTATGTTTTCCTTACATTTTTGAACTGATCAACGGAAACATTTTTATAAGACAAACATAGTTATTAAAGTTTACTCACAAACATAAACTACGTAAAGAATGTTTTTAAAGAAACGAAATATTTTTTAGAAACAAAAAAATTCAATGTTTGAAGAAAATTACAGTTCATTAAAATTGTCTTTTTTCAGTGCTCTGTTTTTATTTTGAATGTTTTTCTAAAATAAAAAATTCTTGTTTAAAAAAAGCATTTATAATAATGCATCATACAAAAAACTTTATATATTTCAGTTTTTATAATAAATTTTGAAAACGACGCATCTTCGTAGATTATAATAATGTTTGCTTTTTTAATCTGATTCATTTTAAAATAGCAAATAAAATAGAATAAATATTTACTATATGTAAAATTTATCAAAATTTTGAAAATTAATCATAATTAAAATTTTATAAAAAAAACTGTATTTTTACAATGCTTGTAATTATTATAGCATTTATATATTGTAAATAAAATTATGAATTAAAGCATCATATATATTACATTTATTTACATCTTCATTTCTTTTATTTAAACATTAACTCAAGAAATGCATTTGATTTCTAAAAACAGTATACTTATATATAGAATTCTGTGAATCATAGATAAAAAGACTTAACTTTTTGTTACTAACTGGAAACAGTATTCTAAATTCATGGTTGTTACTTTGAAAAGCCATATAAGTGTTTTTAATCTAAGTATTGTTCAAATAGCTATTTCTCTGCAAGCCACAAAAAAATAAAGATTTATAACCTATATTTATACTAAATAACAGAAAGTGATGATTGATTTAGTCTCTAATCTCTATTCTTAGCAATTATTAATCTTTATTTAGTTATCCATTTAATTATTTATTGTCGTTAAAATAATGAATCAAATGAAGCATCTTAAAATTTAGCTATTTTTGTTAATCAATTGTGCGTCAAAATGTGTTTAATTGTATTCTGTAAAAAATCTTTTTATATTACTTTTTTTTTTTAAAAAAAATGTTAATTTTCTGTTTTAATTCTCATTAAATAAGAAACAATTGAAATATCAATATGAAAAACTTTGGTGTTAATTTGGTGAAATTTGCATACAATTTTTCGATTATTGACATATGTTTTCTAAATTTTTCGACAGATTGAGTCCCTTCTTTTCCAGTTTATCGCTCTTGTCGAAGAGATGGGTCTAAAGAAAATACATTCTACCATATATATTAACGAAATATACAGGGCTGTCTGATAAAACAAATATTTACTTATTTTAACAAATTCACACTTTACAAAATATTACAGCACAGTTACACAAAAAATATACATTAATTATCATTGGCTACTACACGCATACTTGTAGACGCGTGTTCCTTTTATATTGAATGAGAGCGACTTTCATTTTACTTCACTTATGACCGGGACGGAATAATTTCCTTTTAGTCACTCAGGATTATAATATACACTTTTGTGTCTTTTTATGATCAAAATAAAAAGATATAAGTCAGAAATCAGTTTTAGTTTCAATGATTTTTTTAAAGATATTATTTATAACCCATCAAAGATTTTCTTAATTGTAATTTCATTAAAATTTTGATAGCTTATGAATATTTTATTCAGTTATACAGTTAAGGATGAATGGGCTTTTTATGAATCGTAAGAATTACTTAATAATTTATTTTGAAACATTAAAAAAAAAAAAAAAATAAAAATGAAATTGTGCCGTAAAATAAAATATAAATACTTCAGACATTTAATTTAAGGAAAATGTAATGAAATATGAAATAAAAATTTCAAAATCAATATTTTAAAAAATTATGAGGAAATAAGCATTTGCTCCACATTTAACTCATAAATTTCTGCAATAAATTGAAATATGATGATATAGTCACAAATAAAAACAATTTAACTAATGTAGCAATAATTTCGAAAATGAACTTCAGTATAAGTTACTAAAATAAACTTTATAAAAACTAATTAAGAATATAATAACCATAAAAAAATATATTTATGAATAGCGCAAAATAAAAATTATATAAAATAATTTTTATCTACTTAAAACTAAACATTTTTTAAAACGACATGTTTTTTCTATCATTTTATTTACATTTTAAGAACACAAATAACTGTTAAATTCATAAATTTTGTTTATTTATGTATAAGTGTAAGTTGAAAATTCCTTTCGTAAAACCATTTATTTTAATCTTCACTTAGTTAGGTATTTCAAAATTATAAATTAATTTAACACCAATTAGTATTTTTCCAGATTAGAGTGAACAACGAACGTTCAAAGCAGACAATATTCTATGCCAGGCCCTGTGAAATAAGAGCTAGGGGTTGATCCAATCTTAGATGGACTGGTTTTCTAGAAAATGATTCCATCGTTTGAAGAGTGGTCCATTGAAAGACCATTGCCAAAAATATCCCGAGAAAAATTCTTGAGAAGACTCATGGCTTCTTTGCCACTGTGGAAGGAAGTGAGCAAATTTACCAGAAAGAATCATATATTATTTCCATAATGTCGATTCATGTTTATTTTCGTTTTGATGGACTATAAAAAGTTTTGCAGTAATTTTATAATGTAAATAGTTAATAGCTAAAATTAAGTAGCTGAATGGTTAGCATTTTGTTTTTAAGCTTAAAAAAAAGCGAGTTTCATGTCAACCACTTAAAATTTTTGTAATTGTTCAGAGTTCTTGTTTAATTGTAGGTTACAGAAAAATAAATGTTTTATATTAAAATGATCGTAGAATGACAAGCAAACAATTAACAGAAAAAATAAACAAATATTTCATGTAAATCAATAATAACTAAAAGATAGTTTACCAGTGGTTATAAACAGCCCAAAATGGTCATTGATGGTTGAACGACAAAGAAACGGTGCATAATTGAGGAGATATGAGGGACTAAGAGTAGTTAAATAATTCAGGCGTGTCCTCTTTGACATCACTGGCAATTCAGCACTGGGACTGCTAGAGACCGTACCTTTGGCTTATCAATTAGGAGATTGATCATATTACTACTGGACGCAATTCGACTAAATGACAAAGGATCACTTATAGCCTAAACAAGCAGCAAGCATCAACCTGGCTGACATCCATTACGTTTGTGTTTGTTGAAAAAAAATTTTCAGATTTCCTTTACTGTCACACTACTATTTTTGGCTACACAGGGTTATTAAGAATAAAAAAACATTAGACTAGACATTTATTTACTATGCATTTCTAGGAAATAAAACTCTCATTATCAGTTTGTTTACACTCTATGAAATAGTACGGGACTGAATTTAACTATTTAACATATAATTAAACAATGGTGTATTGATAAAGGTTGTGAATATAAAAAAAGAAATGTACCTTCCAAAATGAATATTTACATTTTTAAGATAACATTAATTAATATTCCGATTTTGGGATGCTTCTGAACTTGATGCATGCTGAAGAAATGGAATTAATACTATGAAAATTCCCATTTAAATTTAATAGTTTCTCAATTTAGTATTTTTACATAATTTTTTTTAAATTTACCAACTTTATCAACTATACATTGATGAAGATGTATACATTTTTATATACAGCTTTATAAAATATAATATTGAACATTAGAACATCTTTTGTTTCATCGCATTTTATACAGTACTTTTGTTTATTTCATTGAATTACTAAAAAAAATATTTATTAAAACACAATAAATTAAATGTTAGTAATATAAAATATTTGAAGTTTAAAATATATCATGCATTTTAAATAATAATGGATACTCAAATGGATATAAGTATATTGATTTAAAATAATGGTCATTTAAATAATAAAGCATAAAGCATTTAGTTATATGCTTTCTTATTTAAAATGCTAAGACTAATGAACTTCCTTAAATAAAAAATGTGTAGGATTGACTTTTAAGATTACTATATCACATTTGATATTTTCACCTATCTTTAAAATTGAACAATTATTTTTTATTGTATTCATAAAAATGTAAATTTTGTCCATGCGATTTCTATATGTATTCTTATTTAAGAATGTTATAGACTAATTTGTTTTGGAAACTAGTCTTAACTTGGGAACTACTCTATTTTAACAATGAAAATTTGTTAAAAATCATCCATGATATATTTTTTATGATAGCAATATTATTTTAATTTCTTGTTCTATTAAACAAAAATAGACTTTATTCTGACGACTATATTCAACAATAATTAGTATCAATATAGTTTTTTACTCATTTATATATGAAAATTGTTATTTAGCTACATTATCCAGCAAACCTAAATACAATTTCCAATTACATTTGAATTTTAAATATCATTAAAAATAAAGGAATAACTGAAAATTGCTAGAGTTTTTCTGAATTTCGGAAACGGTTAAATATTTTTTAATTTTAGAAAACATTTCTCTAGACTTATAATGATATTTTGTAACTTCTTTCAAGGAATCTCGTTTACAACAGGACTTCCTATTTATTTTCCATTTTATAAAGTCACCTTAGATGCTATACCCAAAAATAAACTAGTCTCTGCTCAAGAGTAAGGAGGACAAAGTCCCGAATAAGAAGTGAAAATCAATGATGACAAATTTTCCATTCATTCTTCCACTGACCATGTGTTTTTAGAGGGATGTCTTGACTAGTGGCATTCCCAAGGGACTTTGGTCAGGAGTGAAGGGAATTTTATTATTTTTTCTCTGAAAGCAAAAGCAGAGTAAGATATATTGATGAATGGAGTCTTTAATATTATTTCAGACATTTTTTTTTCTTCTTTATACAGTTTTCATACTGTTTTAAAACACTTTAAAAGATGAATCGGTTTCTGGAAAGAAAATTTATTTCTAGATTTCTTTCTACATGATCTATTTTCGCTAGAAATGACATTTTGTTAAAAAATAGTGTTACAAAATTCAACAAGTTGTGAAAGTTTGAACTGGAAAGAGCTTCTATTTTCAAAATATATTAATATTTTTAGTTTTGTTTCACAGAAAACTAAGTGTTCATAAATATATTTTATAACAGTTTTATGTCATAATTTGAACAAAAGCTTTGACGTAGGATGATATATTAGATTTGCTAAAAACAATGTCCATTTGAGCATTGTTCTTTATAAATAGAATATATTTAAAAACTTTCAAAAATGAATCATAACTTAAAAACTCTATTTCTGAAATGAAATTTGTATTTAAATTTATTAGCAAAACACTTTGCTAAAAGAGATTTTTTAAAGTAAGGGAAATGTCTCTAAAAGCATATAATCAAACATAATTTAAAAGAGATTATCATTAATGAAAAGAAAACGGATATTTATGCTAGTAAAGTTACGTTAAATAATCAGATTACCAAATATTAAATAGTCGAAACTTAAACACTATAAAACTATACTATAAAAGTATTCAAAAACTGGCTTGTAATTGAAATTCTGAGGATTATGAATTGGCGTAATCATTCAACTATTAGTTTTTAAATTAATTTTCCTAAAAACAGTTACAAATAAGCACACCCTTGTTATTTATATATGTAGAGGCACACACTTATGATATAGTAAAATAATGAATTCTAAGAACTGAAAAATTCTTATATACTGACTATATACGAATTTGTTGTTCGGTTGATAGACAATAAATTAATACTTTTCAATACTGCAATCATACTGCAATTTAAATTACATTTTATACTGTTGTGAGAGATATTCAGTCTGTTTGCAAAACATTTTTTTCTATTTTTAAAATTTTGTATAAATCCAATATAAACTTTCTGTATATAAAATTTTATATAAGCGTAGATTTTAAAAAATTAATGTATATACTAACAGTATTATTTTATTATAATATATACATTTAAAGGTATAAATTACACATTATATATTGTTTAGTCACGATAAAAAAAATTTAATCTTTTTATGTATCACTGACTCGTTATTTTTCTAAATTTTATTTTTATTCCAATCCTAAAAAGTAATGAACTTTTAAAACATTATGAATCTGCGTGAAATAAATAGCAGACATTATATTATCCTACAAAGAAACTTCATTATTTATTTTCCACATATATCTAATTCCAACAATCAGTTAAGCAAAAAAAAAAATATTAAACGGCGTCAGCTATTTTTTTTTTATTTATTTGGAATATGGCAATCTAAAAACCATTGACAGAAACATCTGGTTTCACTGAATCAATAAACCATAGTAACTTCATTCTTCTTTAATAGCATTGTATTTTAATGTGCATCGAATTTCTAAACTAACATATAGCAAGAAAGAATTCGATTTTTCAAAGGATAAAAGTTTACTGGTGCTTCTGATAACAGGTGATATGCATTGATCCATTATTTTCTACATGCTTAATTAATGAATGCTAGAAATAGAAATGATGCTGCTATCCATTTACAATTGATATTCGTTGAGCACTCTTTATGACTATTCAATAATAAGTGCATTGAGAAATGATATGAATTTATCAAAAGAAATAGTTTTTCCCCTTGTTTGTAAATTCCTCAGCAAATCGTTAATGAAAAATGAATTTAGTAATTATTTCATATTATTTTCTATAATAAAGTATTTTTTTGAACATTAATTAATGAATACTTTAGACTTAGAGTAATATTTATTTTACTATTTATCTCTGCTATTTAAAAGAATGGTGGAGATTGATTAAGAGTAGTATGAGATTCACTAGCTAAAAATATTCAGAAAATATACATCTTAAGCAGATATAAATGAAGGAAATGTATTAAGTTTAACAGATTAGTTTTTTAGATCAAAATTAAATTTATCTTGAGAAATCAAGATAAGAAAGAAATGCTCTCAAAATTCATTTCATAAATTGATCAAGAAAAATTTAAATTAAAATATTCTAATTGATATATTAACGTATAGTTATTTAGCATAATTTTTATATTTTAAGCAAAATGTTTCACATTTTTGGCCCTTTTTCACATTGGCCCTTTTTCTTTCAATATAATATTTGAGTTGGTGGAAAATACTTGAAGGATAAGAAACCTATTTAAAATATTAATTGATATTAAATAATTTATGTTAATAAAAATTAAAGATGTATTCTTGTTCAGTAGCTGGATCTTTGGGACCCCAACCAATAATCTCATTCAAAATGTACAGTTTTTTACCATGTGTGACCACATGGGAAACTTACTCATTAAAATAAATTAACTAAGATTTAACATTGACCTCTGTGAATAACATGTAAAATCGATATTTCACTTTCTTTTCCTGTTTTCACTTTTGCTAGTGCTTAAGAGTTTTCTCTTGTATTCATGTGAATATAAATTAAAATATACAGAAAGTATTTCCAGATGTCAAGATATGTTGGCTGTTAAAATTCCTTCTAATAGATTACAGTGGTCTAGTTATTAGATGCATAGTATCATAAGCACAAGTCTGAGCATGGCTTTGAGTTAAGACTATGTATTTGATAAGAAAGTTAATGGGTTTGATTATGTCTATTATTAAACAACCGGATATATATATATATATATATGAATGTTACATTTATATTTTGGTAACATCTTTTAGTAGATTTCTTATAGTTTTTTCCCTCTTTCAATACGTAGCATTGGGTCATTGTCTTTGAAAAGATTTTACGTAAAACAATTAGCTTTGAATTCAAAGAAAACCTGTAAGTATCTTTCAATAGTTAGATTGTTCAAAATGTGGTGTCTTATTTAATCTTCGCGGCTTCAAAGAATATTATAATCTTTAATGTAATGAATCATCCAATGAAAAATTCTTGAGTTACAATAATACATTTAAATTTTTTTAATACTTTTAAAACAAATTTTCTGTTTTAAATCACAAAATAATACTCAGAATGGCGTAAGTAATACGGTAGTACGGTAATCGGATTACTTTCATTATTTGAGTTATTTTTATAAGTAATACTTATAAAAATAACTCAAATAATGAAAGTAATCCGAAACCATTGCCATACACAACTTAAAAGATAAATAAAAAATATAAAAATGAGGTAGAGTGTCAATCTCAGAATACTATTTAAGTTACAATTAATACCCAAATATCTCTACACACAAAAATAACAGATAAAAAGCTTTATATGTTGATTGAAATTTTTGGTATAATCTTTCCTTTTAATAAAATATTAAGTTGAGTCATAACAGAGAATTTATTTTAACTTTTTCAATTAATAATGTTAGATTCTGAGTTTATATCGTGTAAATTCGCATCTATAAAATTAGTATTCAGGAGAAATAAATTTCTACCTGATTAAGAGTAATCCACATTAATTTCAAAGAGTTTTGTAAGTATTTTATGTATGGCTTGTTATTGATGAGATTATTTGCCGGAAAAGCAAGTATTAAGTATTGATTTAATATTGTTTTAAATTTTGATACGTAGTTTCAAACTTTGATATATTTTATCACCTATTAAGGATAAAAACATAATTACACAAATTAATGTAATTTTTGAACTTATCAGATTTTTAAAATACATTTATTATCTGTGTATGACATATTTTCGTCAAACTAAATAATGTTAATATTTTTAAAAATATTTCTGAAAAGTTAAGTATTTTGTGAGAAGTCAGTATTTCATAATATTCTCTTTAAAAATATCATTGTTAATCAAAGTTTTCTCATGTAAAACTTATTTTTTGCGAAATAAATGAAATTCTTATTATATTATCAAATGTAACATATGATTAAAATATTAAAGTTCCTCAAATTATATGCTATTAAATGTTTTAAACTTTAATGAATATTTCTTTTATACTTGTAGGAAAAATTAATTTTATTGAATATAATAAATTATAAGATTTTATGTTTATGGGGCTTTTGTATATGGTTTTATTAATGCTTATAATACTATTTAAGTTCGTTAATTAAAATATTTAAATTTTTAAAACTACTGGATGCTTTAATTTATATAATACTGAATTAATATTAAATTATAATGTATAGTTATAAATTAAAAGATCATAAATTTACATAAAATATTCAATTTATTGGACAAGCAAAAAAAAAAGGTATTTTTGTAAATACACTACAATTTTTGCTGGGTTTCTACTTTTAACTGTCTCTAATATTTCATTAATTTGAATTTATCATTAGACTGCAAATTAAGAACTTATCCATATAGATATTTTATATAGTCGGAAGTTTCATAATTTGCTTATAACTGTAATTTGAATTAAAATACGTCTCTCCATTTAAATTCTTAAATGTCTATCTGAAACAAGTACGTGGGTGTAAACATTGTTTATTAAATTACCAACCCACGCTAATCTCCTCGTGCAGCGTCATATCTGAATTTTATAATCCAATAGTTTTGAAACACTTTAAACAAGCCATTTATTAAATATGTCAACGGCCGTTGTGCCACGCTTTTAATAAGCATAAATCAAGTGAAAACTTCATTAAATGTTTAGATTTCTAATTTTAAAACTATGACTAAATAATGTAATATCATTTATTCTTACAGTGCTATAATTTAAATTAAGATATAATTGAAATTTTCATATTTCGCATGTGAATATAATTTTGGAAATTAAAAGAAAAATGCATGAAAAATTGAGGAATAATTACTTTCAGAACTAACTGGAGGTGAATATTAATTATATGGATTGTTCTTTAAAGTATAAGGTATGAGGCGAACGTAATATAAATTAATTATAATATTTTTACAAATTTCAAATTAAAATAGCATTTTTAAGTAATAATTAATTATCTGTCTAATACCCACATTCTGTATTAAACACCTCTGGCAGTAATTTGAAAAGCAATAAAGATAAAATAATTGAGAAACCATGTTTTGTAAGAATATACGTATATGTATTACTTTTAAAACTCTAATTTTATTAAAACATTTATAATACACAAGTATAATCAATTTGAGAAAAGCAAAAAGGATATTTTAATTGATTTTATAAAGTGAAAAATGAAATTAATTTACTTTAGTTTGAGATAAAATTAAGCTAATTACATTTATTTGAACAAACATAGATTGCAAATGTATATGCTAGATAAGAAGTGGTATACTTTTATATTTTTCTTGACCTGAGCAAATATTGTACTTAAGATTTATTGTGTTTTAATGGTTAGAAAAGGCTTTTATTTGGAGAGGAAGGTATAGGATTTGAACTAAATCACTGAAGAATATTGAAAGATAAATGCTGTGCTTGTTTTTTCGTTAATCAAGTCTATTGGTGTATATTTGTGAGTATTTAGGATTTTTTCTCTTGCTATATATATATTATGATAAGTTCTTCAAGCGTATGATTAGCTCTTCAAGATTGAAATGTAACACTAGATTTAACTTAGGTATGGATGAATGAAGTACGAAATGCTTCCATATTTAACATGAGCATAGATCTATTTTTTAGCTGTTATGCTTTCCATTACGTCTTGTCAAGCTCAATGTTTGAGGAAATATATATTTAACATTATTATATGTTGCAGACAGAAAATACTTTCATTTAATAAATTTTGTATTTTTGATAAATTATTATTGAATTCCGATATTCCACTGAGTTTTTTGCTTTTGTTTTCTCCTGGGAATTAATAAATTTATATTCATGTTGTATTAATTGTAATTTTTAATTTTGTAATTTTTACTTAATGTCATTCTTAATTTTATCATAATTCTCTGATTAAGAATTGAATGAATACTTGAAATATTATTTTGATCATTAAGTTAATTAAAAGTATTAAGCTTAAATATATCATAAACATGTGAAACTGGCATTTTGAGCAATTATATTTTTTAATTGAATACAAGGAAATTTGTAATGTACTTTAAAATTAAAATTGTAAATGTTGGGAATTTTAATTTAAAAACTTTCATTTAAAATTATTTAAATGATCTTTTACTTAAAGCATTTCATTGCTTAAAGTGTTGCTTACAAAAGTAGCGCATTTTAAAATTGCAAATTTTTTGCTTGTTAATTTAAATGTATGACTTTATAATAAGTGTAGAAAATACTCTAAGAGTTTCACCGTAATTTTATGATTGCATTAAATAAAGTTAAGATCTTATATTTTCATACTAAATTACTTTTGCTTATTTCCTTTTCACATTAAAAATAATAATATGAAAAATGACAAATTTCAATAAAGTTTAATTTTTCTTTAGTGGAAGAAATAAAAATTTAATCAAAGAATATAGACTAGAAATTGAGATTAGTTAGGAAATTTAATGAACTCTGACTCTAGGTTTTGAATTAGTTACACTCGAATAACGTCACATTCCATCAGTATCACATAAAAAGTCATCTGCAATAAAATGATGGATGAAGAATTTAGTACTGATCCTTATATTTAAATTTGAAACGAGTCCCAAATTCCATCTTCTTAAAAGCGGAAATAAAAACTAATTAAAGAATAAGAAGCTCCGTTTCCATTTCTCACTTTAAGCCTCTACTTCCGCCATACGTTCTAATCAATACCAACTTTTAAATTAAATTTCCATTCCTTCTGACAACACATCCACGTGATGCTGGAATAAAAGACCTAAAATTAGAAATAAAAAAAATAAGGTTTTAAAATAGATTGGTTGAATTACGTTTCTGACTTTGTGGAGTGGAATTGAATGTTAAGTGAAGTAAATAAAATACACTCAGGGCTTCAATTTGTCGAGTGTTTAATGAAGTTTTACTGCCTAGCTTCAAATTATTCGATGTCATGTTATCTTTCAAATTAAGGAATCTGGTTTAAAAGTTATCGAAATAAATCTTCCTCTTCGTTTCAACTCTTTTTGACAATTTAAATTTGTTTGGATATTATACGCTTGAAATTAAAAGTCTCAATTGAAATTCCTAACATTATAAAAATTCTACATAAATCAGTATCATATTTAGTATAAAGTTAAAGAGTCTAAAAATTCGAACTGAATGAATTTTGTTTTCCTGAAAAAAAGTATTTTGATAAAAAAAGTGAAGTAAATATTGTTTTTATACAGTACTTACAAATTTTATTATTTTTGGCTTACGGAATTTAATTATATATGTCATATGATTTTGCAGAGGAATTATATATAATTATCTTCAATTATGTATATGCTGTTTGAATAGCCATTATCTTGAACATTGAACCCCTAATTTATTTTAATCGTAAATTGCGTAGGTTTATTGAAAACTTCGCAAAATATTATCGATTAATATATTCATTATAGAATTTATAAAAATAGAAATTTGTAGAGAAAATAGAAATTTGTAAGAAAAAATAGCTTATAAATTATTTTCAATGTTTTTAATAGATTTTTGCTAGTAGTATAATATTTAGATTTTAGTAATATGTATTACTTTAATTTTGAATGATTTTTCATTAAAACATATAAATTAAAATATTTTTATAAACATTTTCATTGATTGTGCATTTATTAAAACTGAATGATTTATAACATATTATTCACATACAATATGATCATTGTTTGAAATCTGAAATTTTCAAGAGATAAAAAACTTCAAATTAAACACCACCTTAAAGCATCACATTTTTAGAATTTTGTACTCATTTTTCCATAAAAAAAACTTTCGCATAATTACATGAATAACACAATAATTTTTTAATAAGTTTAAGCATTTTGATAATTATTATTTTGCATGTAAATCTCCCCTTTCTAAACTTTTATATCCAAAAGAGCTCTCATAAATTGCTAGGAAATTCTTAATGACAGAAATATATTTGAACAACTCAAGTATAAAATGTAAATTCACCCAATTATATTATATTTAAAAGAAAGAAAAAGAAATTCTTTTACGTTTCTATGAAAATTCTCTTATAAATGCTTTCGATGTTTCAGTAATAAAATAAATAAATAAAATGAAAATTTAAATTTGATCACATGTTATGACGTAAATATGAAGCATAAAATTTCATGTTTAATGCAGTTTAAAATCTTTAAAGTAATTTAAATAGGAGATTTTATATTGCAAATAACTTTCAAATCTTAACAAGAGCTTTTTTTATTATAATGTTTTGAGGAAAAACTTATCTGATTGGGTGCATAGATTAAAATAAGGGATCCAACAATTCTTTAACAATGTCAATAAATTGCTGTATAACTCCATAAACATTGTTTATAGATAATATAGATAGTGAGTAAATAACCAATAGAGAAAAGTCTCTACATT
Organism: Latrodectus geometricus; assembly: GCA_026290005.1. Classification (NCBI taxonomy): domain Eukaryota; kingdom Metazoa; phylum Arthropoda; class Arachnida; order Araneae; family Theridiidae; genus Latrodectus; species Latrodectus geometricus. Next base: position 581,624 of record JAPDSC010098188.1, on the reverse strand, counting down.
CTTATAACACCTTTAAGATTAAATGTTTCATTATTATATTAGTTTCCTTTCATTTCTGAAAATATTTTTTAAATTTACTGTCATTTCTGTTTTAAATGTGTAATAGTTTAATGATAAATACGTAAACTGAAAAAAAATATGTATTTTAAAATCTATTAATCTATTACTTAACAATCATTATAAGATGTGTCTAACTTTATTGTTGTTTTGCAATCTAATCGTAAATCTTTACAGCAAAGACAATAAAATTCAGCTGATGTCTACATGACAGAAACTGATAGTTATTACTTCATATTATATCTCCTTTTTTCTTAAAAATGAGAAGAACTTAAACTTTTTTTACTTTAGTTTCCTAGTTAATATATTTTGCAGATATCGATACTTTGTATTAATTTTTAAGAAGTATTTTGTGTGTATATGTGGAATATAGCTCTTCGAAACTACAAAAATTGTTTCATATTTTTTATTTTAAAGAAACAAATAATTCATGAATAAAATTTGAATGTTATCTTTTTAAGCTTCCAAACATGATCATTGAAATGGGATTAGAACATTATGAAACAACTACAACTGGAATATAATGATCCATAGCAGAAATTAGATTGCTAATAACAAAACATTTTATTACCAAATTTATTTCTCTATAGTTGGTAGGAAAATTATTTTGAACCAAGTTTTAATAATTTTAGCAATTTTAAAGTAGGAAAAATCTTATGTTCTAATGAATTAATCACTAGGTACAGTGTTAAATAAAAAATAATTTTGAAATGAATAAACTATATTAATTCATATTAATCACTTAAAAGTGATTAGAATAATAAGTGATCAGAATAATATCAGTAAACTGATATTATTCTGTTTTGAATATCTTTAAATTAGGCTAGGCATGAAAGCTTTAATTGTTCTAAAATTCCATTGCTTGTATATAAGATGTAAATTCATGGGAAAATGTTCAAAATGTAGATGTATTAAAGATTTAAAATATCTTTTTTAAATATATGAAGTAATAGATGATTTTATACATCTTTTATGAGTATGAAAATATGATTTCATTACTTACATATACCTAAATTATTATTTAATACTCATAAATTATCTTTTATTATATTTTCCTCAAAGATTGTAAATTAACAAATTTAAATTGACAATTTATCTGAAATAATACCAATTCTTATCACTAATAAACATAAATTTCAATTATTAATGTTTTGAGAATTAGTTTTTTTTTCAAATTGTTAGTGATTTAAATTCCTGGTGCTTGTAACGAATTATTCACTTTAAATGTAAGAGTTTTACAACTACCCCTGTAATTTACAAAATGCTCAAAATGTTAGATTGCTATTGGTACTCATATTTGTAATATTGAATTCTCTATATGTGCAACCCTCTTCAAAATATAAATATGGTGGTATTAATTTTTCTACAATGAAATGATCAAATGATGGAATGACTAATAAGTCATAAAGCTATTTCGAAAATTTTGCAGTTTGTGGACGTTTCAGTAGATGTATCATCATTTCTACCTTTAAGATGTTAGAAAACCTCTCATGACTTTTATGATTATTTTATGTATCTTCAAGGCCTGTTAATGAGAGAGAATTACAATCCCTGCCACTCTTTAAACAAAGAACATTCAAAAACGTTTCATGATTTAATTTAGTAAATTTTAGTAGCTTACACTTTTGGAGTGTATTTATGAGATTTTTTTCAGTTCACATTCAACATGCATGTATATTTGGGCAGTATTTAGGGAGGTTGGTATCAATAGTTATGCAAAAAATTCATCAACTAAATGTTTAAAGTTATATGTGTATGTTAGAGAAACATAAATTAGATCCCGATTTTTATTAATTTATTATCATATCTTCCATTTTAGAAATAGTGATTCTTATATATGTCATGGTAACTTCATCATTCATCAAAATATTTAAAAAATTTCAAAATATTTGAGCTGTTAACATCAACAAAATTGATTTGAGAAGTATTATAACATGCTTTAAAATCTATCAGCCAAGCACTTTTTTTCAATTCCTTATTTTCCATTTTGGAATTTAATTTTATTGAGCCAGAGAGTAAAATAGGATTAAAAATAAGACCACAGGGACAGAAACTCATTTTCTTATGCTATGCAGATCGTTGAATATGAGTCAGATTTTCTTCAATTCAGCATGATGATATACTGAGGTCATTTTAATTGATTTTTAAACAAAATTAAACTGATGTTTTTCAAGAATGGAGTGTGGTACAGAAAAACGGCTCACTTTACACATAATAGTAATTTCACACTTTTTGAAGTGGAAGCTCCATGGTCTATTTTAACCAATTTTGAACTGAAAGAGAAATGTATGGTATAGCTAATTTTCTAATGGTCGTATGTCGGAAAAGACACATGTATGTCAAGATACATGTAAATGTAATTCCCCAGATTTATTTTCCTTATGACTTATAAATGCTGCTAAATATCCATGAATGGTATCACTCAAAACTCATGGTTTCAAGAGAATTGTTTGAATTATAACAATGAATTTATTCATTCTAAACGTAATTGTGATAATTTTGTATAAAACAATGAATTTTTATGGTTCCCTCATCTATGTTACTTACTTTACTTATTTTATAATTTTTTATTTCATTACTTTAAATCAATTCTAATTTTAAAAAATATATAAAACAAAACCATTTGAACAGCCTTTTTTTCCAGCTTTCTAATTATCATTCCTGAATGACATTTTTTTTAAAATTATGGCCACTAAATATCAATACTTATAGTAAATTAATTTGAAATATTTTAAACAAGATTATGACTAATATCAAATAAGATTCTTAAATATATTTTAAATTTAGTTTCGACAACTTAATTTTTTTTTAAAAATATTTCTTCATTTACAATATAAATGCGAATAATAATGTATTTGTAAATGAATTTAACAATTAGGTGATAAATTAATCTTTTGATACTAATTACAAGCATTTGAATTTGTAGATCCAGTATAAAATATTTTAATTGTCTTTTAAAAGTTATCCGCTTAACGAAAACAGATCTATTTGTTAAATTTTACTGACGACAAATGTTTAAAAAATCCGATTATGACTAACATTTTTGTTTTCAAAATTTAATCATCATTTCACAGCAAAAACAGTTTCCAAAACAAAAAAATAGTTTTATCAAATAATTTCGTTTTTGATAAATTATTCTTATTTGTATTCAGTGAAAATTAACTGGAAATATTTTTTTTTGTTATTGTAAGATTTATTTTATGACAGAAATAATAAGAAATGGATTTCAGTTTAAGATTTTTTATGAAAGAAATAATAAGAAAATAATTCTCTCGAGATGTTCAATGCAATATAAGATGAAAAAAGTTAAATGCATATATTTAGAGCTAAGATTATTGGAAAAACGCGCATTCATTTTTCATTAAAAATATGTATCAACATTTTTTTCCTCATTAACTACCTCAGAATAATATATTGAGCATATTCATTGAAAAGATATTTTTCTAATGACTTCAATCAGTGAACAGTAAATATATTTTTAACAGAAATGTAGCTTACATTATTGAAAAAGTGTTAGAAGTAACTTATTGGTAACAAACAGAAAGATTTTTCAAATACATAGTAATTTGTTTCATTTATTATTTTAAACAAAATATACATTATTATATGTTATTAAATAACTAAAGTAAAAAGACTGAATAAATATTACAAATTTAATGTTTGTTTCAATGTAAATTAGTTTTGGTTGCATTAAAATTTCTTTTTTTTATTAACGATTGGATTTAAAAAATATTACTTAAAGTGTTAAATACAGTAAGGAATATTTGAAATTATAATGTTGACTTTGTAATTTTTCTCTATTATATGATATGCATGTAGAACTATGAAGAATTAGTCAAAATAAAACAGTTTTCCAATTTTGGTTTTAATATTTCTATATAAGTTTAAGAGCAAAATCAATATAAAATGCCTTTCCGTGTTATATTTTTATTTCAAAATATAAATTAGCTTATTATATTTTTAAATATTATATTCATCATTTCTCTTCATTTAATTTTGAATAATGATTTGTAAATAAAAATGTTTTTGGTTTTTGACATTACATGATTTTATTTGATTAGTAAAAAATGTTTTCTAATAAGAAAAAACATTACAAAATTTTTTAATATCATTATAGTTTAGGAAAAAAAGATCTTTAAAAAAGCAGCTATTTATAAAATCTAAAGGAACCTTATATTTAAATGAACACTTCTCTTATAAATATTTCTTTGAAAACAAATTATTTGAAGATTATTATTACAAAAATTTTAATCATGAAAGTAATTTCCTAAATAAGATCTTTATTGGAAAGCTTTTGAAGAACATAATCCGATTTATTATTTTTATTTGTGTATATTTTATTATTCATATCTTTGTTTTCCCCCCACTACTTGTTTTCCCATTTTTGAATTCACTACTACAACAAATTAATTGTTTTAATGTCATGTAAGAAGATTATGGCTTAAACTAAGAATGTTTATTATGGTAGCGTTAAATTAAATTTCATATTTCTTGCTTTGAACTGAAAACAATTGAATTTTCATTACTAAGAATCTTTTTTTTATAAATTTTACAAAGATTTAAAGTACTTTTATTTATATTTTTAATCAATACTCTTTAAAGAATAATAATTGTTATCTTTGTGATATTTAAAATAAGTAATTTTTAGAATCTTTTCAAGTGTTTTATAAATATTTGTAGTACTGGATTACAAATGCTTAGTTGTTAAAGTATTTCATTTAATTAATTAAATGATGGATTCATAATACAATCTATTGTATTCTAATTTAAGTTTTATTGAAATGTCGACATGTTAAAGTAACAATGCAATTGTACTTATAATTGGATCAAATTTTCTAATTAATAAGCTTAGTTTAACAGAAAGTTTTTTAAACTCTTGTCTAGCAATGATGAATCAGTAACACAATGGTTAACATCATAATTTTAATATCAATTGTTCTTAGATTTGAATTTAATTTCGAACTCCAGGAAATTAAGAGCTTAGAAGTTAATTTAAAATGTAGGATCAAGTAGATATATCCTTCAGGTGGGGAAAAAAAATCTAAAAAGTGACCAAGCCAGATTAAAACCTATGTAATAGTAATTTTAGTCAGACTGTATCCCCAATAAAATTGCTTAAAAACTATTTATATTTCATAATAATTAGAGTATTTTCATCTTATATATTTAAATAATATACTTTATATAATTTCTAGTTTTAAAGTAAATTAGTATTAGTGAAAATTAACATTATATTAAGAAAAAATTTAAAAGTATAACATGCTTAAAAAGGACTTAAATTTTAACTAATGAAATATATTTATGAAAACCATTCTTCATATTTTAAGAAAACAAAATCATTTCAATACAAACGCTCTTACGCAACAATATCGAATATTCTTTTGATAAGTTATGATTCTTTTATGTCATTTACGTGATTAAGTACTGAATATACGTTTGATTAGCTATTGAATACGGTAAGCTATTTTAATATTCAATTTTACTTCTGATCTCCTTGAAAATTACTTAATCAACAAATTATCATGTTATGCAATAACGTATTTACTATGAGAAATTCTTTCAAATTACTGTTGAGCAAGCAGGCACATTGTTAACGCTCTTCTTTTTGTTAGTGCTGATGATTTTAGTTCAGAAGTTTATGTTCGTTGGTGTACTTTAACCATAGATATGGCTCAAATTAGCTTTGATGCACAAATTTCGCAAACCAACTACCTAAACTTTTATAAAATTAATTAGTACACCCTTTATTTTCAAATTTTAGTAAAAATTATTAAAATATGTAATTTTCTTTTGCAATAAAAGTAAATTAAATCTGTCCTTATTTATTCCTTTTGTGAGAAAATTTCAATATTGAATTTATTCAAAAAAACTTTTAAAAGAAAATTTGAAGCTTATTTTCAAATATACTCAGAAATGTTTAATTTTTTTAAAATTATATTTAATAATGAATTAATTAACCATAAAATTGAAACTATCTGCAATTAAAACTTGAAAAGTTACGTATAATTAAATGTGTTTTAAATTTCACATTATAAATTATATCGAAAATAATATTTCTTAGAGCTTCCGTATTTTTCTTTTAAATTTGTATAAATTAGAGTTTCATTATGTGCTGAAATCTCAACTAAGAAGTAATATTTTAACTTTTATGTTATTTAAAAATAATTATCTCATTTTTCCCAACTGAAGCAGTTTTTTGCTAGTAAAAACCAACCATTTTATGAGTATGAAATCATACTACAACCAGATAGTTGGTAAAATATATTGGACTAGAATTGATAGTATATAACTCAATAAATATTTATTCGATATATGTTTTTCATTTTCATATAAAATGAAATAACTTTCCAAACAATCCTATAATGTTGGTATGATTTCCCTTAGAATCAGTTAAATATGTATTTAAAAATGAGATTACATTAAAGTAGCTTTTAAAAATCTTATATATATATTCTAAAATAACATCTATTACTAATAATAGTGTATAATATTTTTATTGATTGATAATATTTTATACAAAAATGAAAAATATGAATAAAACCATCATCACCAACAACTATGCATTTATCAATTTCAGATTTATTTTCTTGTAATATTGATTAAACAAAATTTGTTAGAAGTTAAGATGCTTCTTGCAATTTTGGTGACTTAGAAGAAGCATAATCTATATATATTAGTATTTATATTTTTGCATTTATATATGATTTACTCAGAATGAGAAAAAAAAAACTGGAAGATAATTTTTGCTTCCTTAATTTTTTTTTCCTATATAGCTTCTTATTTTATATGAACTGTTAACGTTCAATAACGTTAAGTTAACGTTAATTCAATAGTTATAGCATGTAACGAAACATCTGAATTATCTTTCAATAAAAGACAGATAGTACTTAAACCTAAATTTATTCACGTTTTCCTTTTAGAATATCTAAAGCATATTCGAAGTTACGGAAATTTAATTTTCGTAGTCTCTCTCGAAAAGGTTTTTCGACAAGGTCAGGTCGTGGATTGTGTGTGGGAATGTTACAAATTGATTAAAAATTAATTAAATTCATAGATATAATAATTAAATTCTAATTGAATTCCCTGGAATTCCATTACAATGTTTTAATGAAATAAAACGTGTTTTCTAGATTTAAACAAATTTCTACTAAATTAAAGTATTATCACATAATACATTTTAAAAAATATTTTTTTAAAATAATATTATAATTGTTAAATAATAAAGAATTGACTGATAAATGACCCATTCTTTAGTCTCAGTGATTTGGTTATAATTTTTGAGCACAGTGTACTTAAATTAAACCAAAATGTTAAATTATATTATTTTATAATAGTATTTAATCATCAATGATATTAATGAGAGATTAAAATAAAAAAATAAAAAATTGGATAAAAACTGGATAAAAACTGTGGTTTTAATTTATCTAAAATGACGCATAAATCTTATCAATATAAACACTTTAAAAAAATGTGTTCTTAAAAAGAGAGTAACTGGTGCCAATAAAAATATTTTGACTAATAAAAAATGTAGAAAGTGCATAATGTGTATACAATACATAACATGTAAACATATATGCAGAAAAAATCATAAAATAAACAAAATGAAGATATAATACAAAATTATTTTCTCCGAATAACTCTACATGTCACATTGATTCAATCAAATGTAAATCAGAAAATGAATTATTGAAATTGTATGAGAATCTGTTCGTTTTTATTTCAATAGTTTTCAGTAAAAATATGTAAAAAAATATTTTCATACATTTCAAGAATTTTTCATGCGTATATTATTGCAAAAAATATGCCTTCGAACATGGAACAAAAGCGTAAACTCACAAACACCTGCAACTTCATCCTAAATTTAATAAAGTCTGTTTAAGTATAAAATTTCTTGTATAAAAGCACCAGGATTTGGTATTTTAAATTTAAAAAGCGAAAAAGAATGTATTTTCTGAGAATGTTCAAATAGAAATTGGAGGAAAATTTGTGACAGTTACTGAATACTTTTTAGTATATATTTTGATCGTATTTCTTAAGTTATTCTAAAATATATAAAAGATATTTTAGAATATCTTTTATATATTTTAGATAACAATAAGAATAACTAAGTATTTAATTTATGAAGTTGAATTCCACAAAACTTTTATCTAAAATACAAAATAAATTCATATAAAACTTTTGAAGAAAAATAAATGTGTTCAAAATTGTAAGGTCGCTTAAATATGTCTTAACATTAAGATTTTCAACTAAGCCTATTAATGATAATGTATCTGTAGATAATGTATTAATGAATAATTTTACTGACAATAAATATGCTTTTACAGTTTCTCAAAGTTCTTTACTCATAACTATTTATGCCTCTAACTATTAAGTAAATTATAGAATTAAGTAAAATTATAAAATATCCTCAGTTATATTCAAGCTAATGAGATATAAATACAACGAAAGTGTGTGAAATAGATGATATAATTTCATTTTATTCCTTAACTGAAATGAAAATTTATCAAAATTGGGAGTTTAAATGCAAATGAAATATATTTTTTTAAAATAATTTTTCTAATAATTCAAAGAATTGTTATGAAAATTAAAGATGTCAAGTACTATGTATGTAGTTAATAAAATATTTTTAAATTTAATAAAATTTATTAACAATTCTTTTCTATTTGTACAGATTTTTAAAATTGTTCTTTAATGAATAAGTTTATGTTAATATATCCTATTGACCCTGTATTATTAATTAGAACAAAAATCCTATAAAATTGCAATAATTATCTTTAATAAATTTTTAAGACACATGAAACGGTGTTCCAATTTTCATCAAAACTGTGTATTTGATCTTTGCAGTGACATAATAATTATATTTATAATCACAAAAGTTACATTTGAATTTACACTTCCCGTTTAAAACTGAATTATTAAATTATTTTAAAAACAATAATAATAATTGTATTCAAAATATCTTGAGATTTGAAAAATATATTTGCTGAATATATAGGCTTCTCAAATAATTTAAAAATTTCTCTTAACAAACGCCAAAATTTAAGCACTTAATATGAATTTATGAAGATCAGCTGCAACGTAGCAATCTCTTTGTTAATCTTGTTACTGTTGCTGACAGATTTACCAAGCGTGAAATCCTCTAAATAAGCACACTGCGTGCCACCTCAGCAGCCATGCAATCATCGCGCGCTGATTTCAACCAATCAGAAACGAGAAGTGGATTTCCTCTGCTGAAGATTAGCTGTTTCTCAAATTTGAATTTATGGGCAGGTGGGGATTGTAGGGATTGCTGAAAGAAAATGAACTTTCATTAACAATTCCTCAGAGAGGGAAAAAACAATATTCTTCTTAGTAGTAAAATAAGTGGCTCCTCATTTACGTTTGAATCATTACTATACTTAGACCTAAATTGTTTGCAAACATGTGTTCTTAGTGAAAAGAGTAAAAATGTTAGAAAATATAATAGAGTTTTATGAGAAAAGTGTATTATTCATACTAGTATAAAATTTGAAGCAAAGAAAGTTGAGAATTTTATGATACAAGACATTCAGAATACTACAAAGCTAATCCATAAAGATAGTTCGTTACAGTGTTCGCTTTACTTTATTTTTAAATTTAAACTTTTAATTCTGATTGATGGCTTTTTTCAATGTTTTTGTGACATTAAAAATATGTATTTACTTTTACTATACAAAACAGTTAATTTTTATAGAAGTTTTTAATTATTTTCGATTTTGTTAAAATTTTCATTAACATAAAAATTTAAACAATGCAAGTTTATTAAACATTTGTTGCAAATCAAATTAAAGTTAATTTTGAAAATTTCACTATTCTAAAATTAGTGGTTAGTTCGTTATGAAATTTTACAATTTACTTTGGTCGAAAGATTCTTCCTAAGAAGTTATGTTTATTTATTTATAATTTTAAATATTTTTAAGCAATATATATCTAACAGTGTAACCAATGGAGGTATTTTAATTTCTAAACAAAAAGCACATATGTATTTTATTAATCATTTAAATTTCAATTTTATATATCTGTTTACTTCTACATTAATTATCATAATATATTTGGATTTTAAACAGCGTTATAAACTTGAAAAAATTTATAATGTTATGTTTAAGCGTTAAATAATATAACATAAGTAAATGTAATTTAAATACTTTGTACAACGTTTTATTATCTAAACAATTAATTTAAAAGTATTTAATAGAAAAGACATGAAATATTCTTGTATCGAATAAATTTTAGTCTTTTGTTTACAATAGTATTACATAGACATGTATGTTTATTTCGAAATTTCAAGTTTGTACTTACTTAGTATTTAAATAGGCAAACCATCTGTAATTTTTTATATCAATCCCTCTTTCTATTAATATATTTGGACATTTATAGGAATTATTTTTAGTTTTACTCTGTTAAATCCGTATTTAAAAACATTTTTAATAAATTATTCAAAATGAAAAATTTAATAATTAATTATATTTCACTTCATAATATCGCTATTGAATTTTCTCTTATATGACTATTTATTAAAAATTTTTAAAAGTGTATTAAGATTCTTTCTTATATCTGCTAAATTATTTTATTTGGAAAATATAAATATTTACTTAATGTAACAATTTTAATCAGTACAAACATATTCTATTTCAATAGTCAATTGAATAGGATTTTATGGTGAAAAATGTTTTTTTAATTAACCCTTCTTTGCATAATGGGGAAAATTTCCATCATAACCTATAATGCCCAAAAATTATGTAAAAGAACAAGTTCACTTTAAGATTTTTTTTTAACCATTTTTCCTTTAATTTTGAACATGAATTATATCAACTTGATTTATTTCACCAATAAAGAAAAAATCATGCAAAGAAGGGTTAAAGCATTATTTTCCATTTTCAACGATTGAAAATCTACTCTTAAATTATTTTTGAAAAATCTACTATGGTAAAAGTGTAAAAAATATATTGCTATTCTTAAAATTATTTTATATTTGAAACTGTTATTCTATATATAAAATTTTAAATATAAAAATTGTAAAATTTTATATTCGAATTTAAAAATTATAGAAATTTGTAAAATTAAAAGAGTATAAAGAAATTAAAAAGTTGCCGAATACAATAATTAAAAATTTTGAATTTTGACTTTTCAAGTATGTACATTAAAATTTATAAAGAGAATATGTATCTATCTTAATCCAAGTTTGTGAGACTTTAATTGGATAAAAGTACAATATGTATCTTTTAAAATTAATTGAGTCATTAATCATTGCAAATTATCTCTGGAGAAGACTTTTAAAGTGTTTCATGTGTATTCTGCAAGATAAAGTTCTGCAACTTCAACAACTAATTTAAGTGATGTCTCGTCTAAACTACATTAATTTGTTTACCCAGCTTATTATAGGTACCAGGAAACTTTAAAATTCATAAGACATGACTTATCGCTACGAATTAATTTCCTAATTTCGAGCTTCCTTAAGTTGCTTGTATTCTCGAAGATGTGATATTTCATCTCTAGCAATCATTTAACTTATCTACAATATAAATACAATTTAAATTTTGGAACAATTCGCTCTTGCCGTAAAATAATATTTAATCATTTTAACACGTTCATTTTTAACATTACGAAGTTTTGGAAACGCATCATAGATTAACTTTTCAAAATAATTTATCCAACTATTTCTGAATACAACAACGAAGTTTCTTAATTTTACATTATCTGTGTGCTCAAGTCCTTTGAATATATTTTGAGAGTAGCTATTAATAAGTTCTCAACTCGTTGGATGGATATTTGTATATTTGCAAAAGTTTAAACTTCTTTCCAATTGTAATTGTTCCACTGAAAAATAATTTATTTTATAAATTGAAATATAAAAAAAAAATTTTTGTGTAACCTAATAATAAAAGGGAAAAATAAAAGTTGTACGTCTAAATTGTTAAACAATACAAATAGACCTAGGGAGTTGAACTTATTTAAGAAACAGCGAAAACAAATGAAATTACAGAATAATTAAAACGTTCTAATATCAGTTTTTATTAGCCATACAAATAATAAGGATATTTTGGTCAGTGAAATTTTTTCGGTCTGTTAACCCTTTTGGAAACCAGTTTCTATATAATATATATATATATATATATATATATATATATATATATATATATATATATATATATATATATATATATATATATTTATATATAACAAGGTGACTATGAAAAAAAAAGATATGTTAGCTGTATAATGTGATTAATAGTAGAATAATAAAAATTAGATAGCGAAAATCGTAAGTATATCATTGAATCTCGTGCAGAAAATTAGAGAGATGTGACTCATAAAATCTATAGATCACTGTGATTAAGCTACATATGGTAACAGGTACGTAACGTAGATTAATCACAGTGATCCACGTATTTAAAGCATAAAAAAATGATTAAATTAATCATCAAATGATGTATTATTTTTAAAAAATAAAATATAAATTCAATAAATTATAAGATTTTGAAACTTATTATAATTCTCTTTTTAATTTAGGAAAAAAAAAGTAAAAAATTTTTAATATAATCAAAAATTATTTGAGTTTTCCATTAATAACACCGTAATTTATTTTTAAGATAATTGTCTTTATATTATAATATTTTGCTATCATAATCATAGAAAAAACAGTTAGTAATCAAGTTCAAAGTAATGGCTCCATTGCTATTTGATGTAAAAGTATATGAAGAATATATTTTTAAGTTCTTTTTTCTAACGGCGGGAAATGGGTGACTAATTATTCGCCAGAACAAGGTCGGAAACTGCTACTCATATATGTAACCATGAACCAAGTCATGGAGGCGAGTACCATTACGCACGTTACTCCACCACAAACCCGTTTATAGGGTGGGCCACATTCATTCATCCTTCTAGAAATCTATATTTGAATCCGGAACCCACGGCCTTAAAGTCAAGAACACTAACCACTCAGCCATTGACCGGTATGGAGTTTAAGTTTAAAGAGGTATTTTATGTAGTAAATGTATGATACCTTCATATTTAAGATTTATATCGGTTTCTCCGGTTTGAAACAAGTAAACTGACTTTTAAAGGCTCTCATTAAATTATTTTATTTTAATGTTAGATATATAAATAATGTCTCCTTCTGTTTTTCTAAACATGGTTCTCTTCCTCCTGCTTCACACATATTAATTTTATTAAGGTTTTTTGTTTTAGCATAAATTACCATTATTATTTTCTGTTTCTTTTAAACGCATTTTTGACTCTTGTAAAAATAACAAAATATTAGAAAATAGATTATCTGGTTCATATTAATTAGTTGTTTGATTTCATCATATTCATGTAACATAAAATCATCGAGACTTAATTTATATAACCTCCTATCATTTAGTTCCAATTTAATATTCAAATAAACAGATATTTCGAATTTTTGTTTTCTAGTTAAATGCAATACAAAACAATTAGTTTTTTAAAGTTCGTTCTATTTGAGTTAATATTAATTAGAGAGACAGGTGGACTGAAATCTTTATCATTGTCTTGCTGTCATTCAAAAACAATTATAATAATCCAATTTGAATTTAACTTGAAGCAAAGATAAGTATTTAACAAAATAATAAGTACCTACGATTTATTTTAATGTGCAGTTTTGATTTCTTCTCAAAAGTTACTGATAGCAAACGTTTCTATTTAATTCTTGTATAAAGTCTGTAATTACTCCTAACTATATTTCTTCCAAATTAATTAAAAAATAGAGCACATGTGTAGCCATTTTCTTTACCTGGGAAATTCAATCAATATAATGTGTTTAGAACTTAAAAAGAAAAATTTCCTAACAATTAAACTTTTTAATTTCTAAAGAAATTAAAATGTTAGCCATTTTTTTCAAATTAGATTTTAAACTTGAAATGCTATGAGCGATTTAATGTGAAGTACTGCAAATCTGTTACAATACAAATACAAGACTAAATCTAAATTTCCCGTTCAATAGTTTATTCAATTCATGGACTTGTGTTGATTAAATCATTTTTTAGGACTTAAAAACTTTTGACCAAAGTTTAGGCTAAATTAGGCTAATATGGTAATTTCGTAGTGTAGTAATTAAACATTGTTATACCTCCTTTCTTATATTCTCAATAATGGAAAACGAACAGGATTTTTAGAACAAGAAGGTCATTTAATATTCAAATTGAGAAATATTAGTTTGGGGAAAAAGAAATCCATTATTTTTACGTGAACTTTTTGTAACTTCTTTCAGATTCGGTTTGTAAAAAGGTTTAAAATAGTTTTCATTTAGATTTTTAGGTCTTGTGTGAAGCTACGACAGCTAACATGCTGTCAAGTTTGATCATTTTTGATTTTTTATAGACATTCTCGACGATGTTGTATCCATGCGAGGTGCATCTTTAGCATTCAAATACCCAAACGGAATCGACGAAACCAAAATTGTGTGTAACTGGTTGTTACAGTCATATACAGGACGATAAACACCTTTCACAATTTTAGCCATCCGGCTATCTTTTTCGCCTTTACAAGAGAAAAACGAAAATGTATCGAATTTTCTGTTTTTGTTTTCCATTTTTGAAACATTGTACTCGTAACTGAATTAATCAAACAAAAAACCGCAAGAGGATATTTTATAATCTGAAATTGTTTGATAGATACCTCACGAGATAGCGATCACTACAGACGTCTACCGATAAAATAATGGATAACTTTTTCCCCAACCTAATATTTAAATTGGGAAATATTTTGGATAGCGAGAAAAATTTTGAAAACTAAAATAAAATATGATGAAATGATTTATTAAAATGCAGTTTGCGTGACCTTACATGTAACATATGCATGACATGAGGACACATACATGTAAGTTTTAAAAGAATTGCTGATATGAGATATTCTTCATTATAACTCTTCTCCGTTATCGAAATATTTTGTAAGGCAATTTAAATGAGAAAAGCCTTTGATAACATCATTTCCGGAAGTGCATTCAGAAGATTCGAGAATCTGGATAGACTTCTGTAATCAATTTCAGTGCTCTGAAAAGGGTAAAGGATTAAACATTGTTGATAATGAGAGAAAAGGGTAAATCGTCTCTCCTTCCTTTTACTTAAAGCTATTTTAGTTGTGCACTTCGTTAAAATTCAGCAACTAATTTGAAAGATTCCGTAAAGTTCAAAGACGTTGTATTCCTCCGAGTACGTTTAAAGGAAGTATCGAGAATTCGGTTGAAAAGCAGGATTTAGTCGTATTACATACTTGTGTAAATGAAGAGAGATTTCACAAAGTAATGTTTCATTTAAAAACATTTCCACAAGATAAATAAAGCATTTCCTTACGAAATAAGATTTGAATGTTATCTTAACCAAAATATTTCCTTTCCAAAATATTCTTAATCAATTAATTTCAAACATTAGTTTACCGTGTAAGTACTTGTGCACTAAACAAATATACATCAGATTCTAATAGAGCTAATTTTGTTTAATCAATTAACACAAAATTGCTCAGTATTTTTCATTTCATTCATACAATTAAAATTTTATCGTTAATTTTCTATTAAAAATCTCAAAACCTTGTATGTTTAATTACGTTGAAAAAAATCAAACAGATATTTAATACCTTTGTAAAATATAATACGTTTGAATATACGTTTTATTTAATATATTTACAATTTGAATTGAGTCAGTTTTGAATTTCATTGGAAAGTTTTCCTCCTGTATTCCATTATTTATTTTTTACAAAGAGTACCAATTTAATTATATAAGACCTAACATATTCACCACTATCAGTCAAAATAGATTGTATTATTAACTTATAATGTTTTAAAAATTTATGATTCATATTTTAGCTAGTCTATCTTCTGAATTTTTTACATCAAAGTATCATGAAATATTAACTGTATGCTAATGGAAATATGATAAGCTCTTTATTTTACATGGAATGCTAAATATAAGAAAAGTATTTGTCTTAAAAGAAGATAAGAAATTATATTTATATTTAACTTATTCTCCTTGGAGACAATATAATTTATTGCAGAAATTCCTCACACTCTATTCGGAAGATGAAAATTTCATACCTGTCTAAGTCGATTGCTAAATAAAGATAATAAGATAATAACGAATTCAGATGCATATGCGCATTTAAATGTAACGAAAAGTCCAATGTTTCTCTGTGGATAAAGTGCCAAGTTGGTTACCGAATGGTTATCGCACTTGTCTTTGGATCAACCATTTATGTATTCGAATATATCTTTGAGTATGGTGTTTTTAGTGGTTCGGAATCCACTTTAAACCATAGGTCCCAAGCTAGTTAGCCCTTGCGAGAAACGAATGACCGTTGGGTGGTAAAAGAAACAAAATAATGAAATTTTCCGAGAGTACTAATTTTAGTAGAGATTTCATCACCATTATAACCATCATCTCATAAACAAAAGCATTAGGTGGTACCTGTTTATCGACTTCTGTCAGAAGAAATAAGCAATTACAAAAAATATTGTAAAAATATTAAAACTGACCTCTTTCTCAATATTATCGAAGCTGCTATTTATTGCAATGGGAAAAATGAGCCTTTTTAATTTACGTAATTTACTGTGATCATAAGTATTTCAAAAAATATCATTTTTCTACAAATGTATTAAAAAATAAAAATAGATATTTAATCTCGTAATTAATGTCAAAGTTTTCTGGTTGTAATGAACATATATATATATTATCGAACATTTATTCTACAGTAGTTCATAAAAATCGATTTACTTTCACCGTAATGAAATGAAAAAGTCATAACTTTGAGATGAATCAAATAAATATCATCAGGTCAATCTCGTAATGAAAAAGATACTGCGCGAGGGATGTCACCGTCAAGTCATAAGTCAAAGTGAGGGATCACTCGCTACTTCTGTATTGAAAAGTCGGAAAGATCAGTCATAAGAGTAGCTGAATGAAGATGAGAATTTTAATAATAAAAGAGCAATTTCTGATATTGTGGAAATAGTGAATATTTCTAGGCAGAATTATATAAAACAAGTCACTGTTTGATTGATTACTGTTTTGTATATAATGTACAATTTTTTTAGTATTCTATAGAATAAAAAAGAGTGATAATCAAAATAAATACATTGTTTGTGATATATTGCGAATTTCTTTCATTCACTTTTCAAATTATTAGGTGTTATAATATAGCATAAGTTAAACTCTATTGAAACATAAAATATTGGTAATAATTTTCATTTTAAAGCTTATTAAAATAATATTGTTTTTTAAAATTCAACAAAGGATGAGTACTTTTCTTTATCAAATTGAAGTTAGAATGGAAAGTAAAGAAAATTCAGTTTAGTCGATATTTCATAACAGAATGAGTGGACTTCATTCTTCCTAATAGCTTTCTTAATAACTTCTTTAATGTAAAGTAAACAAAACAAATATTATTCATCTTTAATAAGAGTGCTTTCAAAACTTCGATGTACTAAGTAGCTCTTGGGGGTTTTTTTTGTCGATTACTGAAGGCTTTAATAAAGATTATTTTATTGAAATACCATGAGTTAAATTAAAAGGAAACTTGGTAAATTAAATATTAGCAGATTGTTTTTATAGCTAAAATTACTGACTTTGGTACTAAACAATTTTATATTTAGTTTTTTTGCAAAATATTTTATTTAATGTTCAAAATATATTTTTTCCTGAAATCAGTTTGTGCATGAATGTAAACTAGTAACTAACTTTTAACCTACATGAATATAAATTAAATGTTAATGAAACTCTCATTTAATCTTTCTCTCTTTAGTTGTTTTAAAGACAAGATCCTATAAAGGTGAAAAATCATATTAATTATTAAAAAAAAGGTCTTTTATCATCTTAATATCATACAAGTTATTACCAGTGTTATGATATAGAAGAACTCATTTGCATAAACACAATGTGGTTTATGGTTAAAGTATAACTTTTACAATTAATTTATTCATATATAAATTAGAAAGGAGAATAAAAAATATAGGCCAAAGTAAAAGATTACGAAAACTCATTAAAGGAATGAAAAATAAAAAAATATGAAAACACACGGACATCTCAGTATAATTACTTACGTAATTAAAAACATGTCATTGGAAACAAGATAAAATTTGTTATATATATATATATATATATATATATATATATATATATATAAC
>JAPDSC010098188.1:545405-563319 GCA_026290005.1 Latrodectus geometricus | reverse complement strand
ATATATATATATATATATATATATATATATATATATATAATGATAAATTCATTATATGACAACAATATATATACTCATATACTTTCATCGCTTTATCAGTTCAACAACTTGTCAGTTTTTTAATCCTATTGATATAAGATAGGTGGCAATCAAGTACTCCAAAAATAGTGATATGTTTTTGTAAACAAATTTTTTTGTTTTTGCATACCAGTTTGCTTTATGTAAGAAAAAAAACCAATGTTAGATTGAAAAATTAAAATCAAAAACACTAAATGAAGCACATGATCACTGCTCAAAATTAATTGCAAATGCTATCATGAATCTTTTGTTAAAATGGTTTTCAAGAATTATTTTTAGCATTAGATAGAAAGCACGTTAAATTACGGAAACAATATTTTAAAATAATTAGAAAATAGAAAATATTTGAAAAAATACTTTTAAAGATTTGTATACACATATAATATTTGGGTGAATTTTCAGGCGAATTTACTTATTAATTCAAATTCTTAGAAGTGGAAAGAAAACCAATGATTTCGGATAAAGTTCAATTACAACTCAAAATTTATTCTGAAAGTAAAAATGAAGTTTTCCTTTCGTGTTTTTACAGAAGTAAAATACAAGAAACAACTTATTTTGTGCAAAAAATATCCTGGTATTACCTAGAGATTCTCCAAAGTTTTAACTGAAATAAGCATGCTGGAATATATAGGTCTGCACACATTCTAGGAAGGCATTAACATGGGCCACAGCTTTGTATACAAGGTACCCGAGTCATACATAATGCAAAAGTTGTTGGTGATTATGTCGTTTTATGGCCGATAAAGGAAATACATGAGTCTTCTTTGACAAAGAAATATTTAGATGGAGGCAGTTCAGCACATTGGGTGAACATCATTTTTACCTAATCTGAATACGTTTCTGAGATACTTGACCGATGCATTACTTCTATGTAAGCGTTTCTATGTATGGTTTAGCTGCTTAAAGTTGAAGTAAACGAAGAGTAAATCAGGATGTTTTGAGCAAAATCTATAATCTAATTATTTTTTTGGAAAACAAGTTTGAAGAAAATTTGTCATTTATGGGGGACATATGTTCTATAGATTATTTCTCATTTGTTTACCGTTTTTCCCTAAAAGCAATCATTTTTCCTTTCGCTATTTCTAAACTAAAATTTAATTTATTCCAGTAATGTTTTTATATTCTATTCATTTCGATTTTATAATTAATATTATTTATTGTGCTTGATATTTAAAACTCATTGATCTCCATGACTGAAGTTAAAAATTTTATTTAGTAATTGGTAAGGATTTTTTAAATTTTCCCTTATATTTTTTAAATTGGATGAATATTAAATTTAGAGTCAATAAGTGAAGTATTTATCAGTGGTTTAAATGTAAGAGTATATATGTTTGAAATCTCATCCATTCAAATTAATATTACATTAAGATATTAATTTTTTTATTGATAAAAAGTTAATTTGAATAGTAAACATTAAATTTCGGAAAATTATTTCGCGATTGGCTAATATATATATTATGCAATCACAGATCTTATAATGTGAAGATTTCTAAGGAGAAATTAAAGTTTTAATTTACCTCGTAATAAATGCTATATTTTGGAATTAACATTAATGTAACATATTCTTTCGCATTTTTATTGAAAACCCAAGACCTTAAAGGGTTTTAGGAGTTAAAGACATGGTTAATTAATTTTCATAATTTTTACTGTCAGTGTATTAAATACAATAAAAACAGTAATTTTTTAGAAGCCCAACACATGATCTAACACAAATCATTATTATAATTTATCAGCATATGTTACTAAAGCAAAATTCTTTATTTGATTTTTCATAGGCTAAGATATAATACTTATTTTTTATTATTAATATAATTTTTAAACAATTTCTAATAATATCGAATAATGAAAGGATTATTTATATTCATTTAAACAATGTTTTATACATTTTTATTACGTAACTTTAAGATCAGAAAATTTCACAAAATGCCTTTGGTAAGTGTTATTTTAACAATACCTCTTTATCGTTTACAAAAGTCATTTAGACTTAAAAATTCATCTACAAAATCTATAAATGTGGTAAATTAATCTAAAAGAACTTATGTTAAATTAGAAACAAACCTTTTTTTGAATATTAATGATAAAGTTTTATATATTAACAATAATTTTAATGATAATTTTTCTCTCTGATTAAAATAAAGAATTTGAAAAAAATATTATCTTATGAACACAATGTACATTTAAAATAATTATAATTAAAACATGTTTTAAGAACACACTTATACATTAAAAACACAAATAATCAAAGTTCAAAACATCTTAGTTTTAATATTAAAAAAAATTAAACAATAGTTATTCATATTATAAGCACTACTTTTTATGTATTCAGGTGTCACATTTCATAAACTTAATAAATATCAGCATATTTGAGTAAATGATCTTGTTCCTTTCTCCCGCAGACTGTAACCGCACCTTTTATGGGGTGGCAGATGTGAAGTATCCCCTGAGACTGAGTGAGAGACGCTCACCCACCTGCACCCTCACATTCGAGGCAGCTGGTGGAAAAAATGGAGACCGCATAGAAATCACTTTCCTTTCCTTCCAGATAGGAATTTTTGATCTGAACAGGTAATATTTTGATGTATTAATGTTATTAATGTACTCTTCTTTAAATTCTGTTTCATTGATATTTTTTACACTCATCTTTAATCATGGATGTCCGTTTTTGCATTTCACATTTTAAAGACTTTATTTTGTACGCTATATCTCTAAATAGGGAAAATATATCTAAAATAATATTATAAAGAAGAATTTTAACAAGAACATGTTACTGTTAAATTGCATTAAATAAAATGACATTTTTGATTCAAATAAAACACAAAATCTTAATATGCCATTTCATATAATTTTTAAAATTTGGGAATGATATCTGTTGATTTGGTGCAAAATAATTTGGTTTCCTTGGAACATATCGTATTTTTGTTTCTTTTAACAGTAGTTTTGTGAAATGAAGATGAGGATTTTAATGACGTTTGCTTGGCATTATGCCATAAAGAAGCTGTAAGTCACAAATTCCTTTTAAACTTTCAGTGCAGTGTAATAATTGATGAGTGCAGTGTATCATTGACATACAGGTCTCCTAGAAAATGTAGAACCATGAACAAATGTTCGAAAAAAGACTCAAGAATATTATAAATTCAGAATGCAGTGGCCAAATGACAATTCATATATAAATTTTCACGCAAAATATTTTTAAATATCTTTAGTAACATGTTTAAATTCTTATGTTTGTGACATTACAGCCAATCAAAAATATTTACGAATATTTTTACTAAACAAAATTTAAGGAACTGAATGAATGGAAAACGTACTT
Source organism: Latrodectus geometricus (assembly GCA_026290005.1). Classification (NCBI taxonomy): domain Eukaryota; kingdom Metazoa; phylum Arthropoda; class Arachnida; order Araneae; family Theridiidae; genus Latrodectus; species Latrodectus geometricus. The sequence continues at coordinate 559,931 of JAPDSC010098188.1, read as the reverse complement.
GAGTTTGCTCAAAGACAAATTTGGTCTCAACTATTACATGAAAGGAAAAATATGGAAGTCATAAAATATAAAGAAATTTTGTCACACATAGTATTTTAAAATAAGCAATTCTCAAATAAGCAAATACTCCAACTTCATTTGCAGAATGATAGAGTATTTATCAGTTTTAAAAATATATATAAATTTACAATAATAAGAAATGTTAAACTTATATATTAAATTGCTAAAGATTTTGAAATCCCACCCTAAGAACTCTTGGTCTTTGATTTTTAAGAGTATGTTCTGGTAACATTGATGTTAACATATACTACAAAAAAGCCAACATTGTAGTTTTAACATTGGCAATATTTCATAAATATGCAATGCTTTCTGTGATAATAAATGATACTCCCTTTATGGCTGTTAAATCTTTGAACAGATGTCAGAGTGTAACATAATGCTTCATAATTTCGAAACTATTTTTGTACAAAATTGTGCTACTTTGTAAGCTAATTTTGTTTTTAAAATTATCTTTTATCACTGCATTGATACAAGTAGTAAAAATATCAAAGAAAATATTAATTCATTAATATTCATGTCAAAATTTGTTATAAATTTGAAAATCAAGTTTAACTATAAATTTTCATATTCTCCCATAAAATTGTTCCAACAAAGGGGTACATTTTCACATGAAATATTTGAAATTTGTTTGTTTTCAAAGAAATTTAATAAAATAGTATAAAAAGTTTAAAATGATTAAAATTTCTAATTAAGTTAAATTATTCATCCACTATACTGTACTCAAAATTAAAAATATTTTTATATTAAGGTACACTTTAAATAACTGTTAGATTAAATAAATAATTCATTACATTTTTTTCAACAAAACAAATAATGTTTTGCATTAATAAAATAAAACACGCGGATTTAATTAGAACCCTATAAATTGTTTCCCTGGTATAAAATTATTTGTCATATGCAAAATTAAATAATAGGCTAATACTTCCAATCTTTTATTATATTTATCATTAATGTTATTAATTCCACAATTCTGTAAAAACTTAAGCAAACCTTTACATCTAAAGTATTAGGATTGTTTCTTATGTTTTTGTATCTTAAAAGTAACAAAACTCGAAGCCATATTTAAAATTAATTTTAAATTTCATAAAAATGCACTTTGGAATTCAAAACAATAATAAATATTAATTTCCTTTTCCTTTATTTTAATATTGACTTAAATTAATTTATCAGATTAATGGACACAGGGTGAATTGTTAGATAAAATATAGATTGTTTCTGTGGTTTTTTGAACGATTTGTGGGATTCAAAAAGTTTTTAAAAAAAAGCTATACTTTTCTCGAGAAATTTTTGAAATTATCAAATTACTAGAAATAAAATAAATAAATTAAAATTGCTAAATTATATGTTAAAACTTCTAAGTTACCAGTTAAGTTTTAAATTACCAAGTTACCAGATGCTTGTACTACATGACCAATGAAAGGTAACTCCATGTAACAAATTAAAAAGTTTTAGAAATAAACTATAAAAATCTCAAATAAACCAACCAGTCGTATACTATTTTATGTGCTGTAGTGAAATTAATCGAAAAACTTTCTGAGAAAAGTGGAAGATATTAATAGAAATTTGATTTTGTGAGGCTCTAAAAAGAAGCTCTCAATTCAGAAATGCATTTCCGAATTTTTACTCTATCAATTCTTGCTCAGTACCTTTTCTGCAGTTTGCCAGAAGGGATATGAAAGACTATGCTTTGTTTGTTTTAGTTGTGAGCCTTCGGGTTTTGTTCTGCACGGTAATTTGGTCTGAATGGTATTTGAACAGAGATAAATCATAGATGGGAGAGATGATATTTTTGCTTTCACAGGGAATTTGCTACATTCATTTTATTTTATTTTAAGAAATATTTCATTGATTTTTCTCTCTGTACACAGGAATAAGTGATTAAATTTTTTTTAAGATGCATGTTTCTCAAAAAAGTCAAAACTCACTTAACCTTTTAAATACGAATAATTTGACAATAATAGCAATATGTTGAAACTCAAAGAAATTAAATACAAATTAAAATGAGTTATGAAAATTTTAATATATATTCAAGTAAATTCTGGAACAAATTTGATTGGATTAAAAAATATTTTGAGTCATTTATTAACTCATAAAACCATAATTATTGTTTATTTTTTTTTTCAAATATTTTTGAAATTCTTATCATTAGGCATGTGTATTTGATTATCCAGATGGAGTAAAAATAGGTGGTAGCTGGTATTAAATCTGCATCTTTTTTTAATTATTTATCTTCTTAATTTTAGATGATAAATATAAACCTTGAAAGTAATTAAAATTATATCTTGTCAATTGCAGATTAAGATAGCATTAAGTAAAAACATAACATAGAATAATAATTTAACAATTATTATATCATTGAAAATTTTATAGTATTATAATCATTTATATAGTCAATTCAGAATAGTATAATGCGATCAGAATAGAAATAAGTTGCATAAATACGCTTGAATTTATCATCCTTTTCAAATATAATAATATAATATTATTATATTTGAAAAGGATGATAATATAAAAAATAAATATTATTATATCTGATAAACAAATTGATACATGTCAGTACATAAAAATTAAGTGCTTTGTTATAATTTCTATAATAAAGTAATATTTATAATTTGATTTCTATTGTAGGTTTTCTAATTTTTAATTATCAATTGGGTGGTTGAAACACTGAAATGACTTTTTTATTCACTAAAGCATATCTGGTTCTTTTCTTGATTGAAATAAGTAATATTTATATTTGCAAAAAATTTCCATTGGTGTGTGGTCTAAAATTCATTATCATTTCTACTATAAACAGTAATTAAAAAACTAAAAAAAAATTGCTCTCCTTGAATTTTATTTTGAAAATATTGCTTTAAATTTAAAATTTTTTTAATGAGCAATTTAGTAATTCTAAGTATTGTGTGAAAGCTCTTACAAAAATGACTAATATTTGAAAAAGCTTGCAAATACTGATATTTTAGGACTACAGAGTTTTATAAAATATCAGCTATATAAAAATCACTGATATTTCAGGAAACATAAGACAAAGGACGTTTTGAATCTAATTTCTTTTCATTTATATTTGAATACTTTAACTAAATATTTCGACATATCTGTATTATAATTTAACAAAAAAGTTCTTTTTAAACTTATTTCTTTTACCGACGTGAAATATGCAATAGAATATTAATAACAGTAATAAAAAACAATTTTATTTAAATAAATTACAACAGAATCTTATCTGTCACATAGCTTTTTATTCTTCTGAGTTTTGTTGATTTATTATACTCATAAAATTTCTCCGAATCAGCACTTTCAGTATTTTGAAATAAAGGCTCAACTTCCTGTGTTTCATTGTTCATGGTTTCAAATTTAGCCTTGAATTTGAATGTTTGTTCAGTGTTGTAGTCTCTAGATATTAAACAAAAACGCAGATTATCGATTCCGCCGAAATTTTAATCCCCCTTTTCTTTCATTATCGTTTCCGCCGATGAGCTTAACCCCCTCTTTCCCATACCTATTGATATCGCCGTGCTCAAGTAAATAGAGGAATTTATGATACAACACATTTGGCAGCTTATCCATCCCTTTGTCTATTGGCGGGCTTGGTGACTATTGACACCACCGTTAGATTACCTACGCTGATTGGTCAGTCTTTAAAAATGTTTCAGGACTTCAGGAATGTTCAGGAAATGTCTCTCTTCAGTCACTTTTTTGCTGAGCAACCGTAGAGTGAAGTCGCGTATGCGAGGGACTGCGGTCAGCAGTTTTTTTTATCGATTTATTTATACTGAATAATTAATTTTTTACTATGGATGACCACCTCTACATCAGCAAGCAAGTAAAAAATCTACTTATTGTATAGATGGCAATACTTACCATGAGAAAAAAAGACTAAAAAGTGGTGAAATGAATCAGATAGAAAATGGCAGGTATGTGCCCCTGGTTTTCTGCTTATTGCCAGATAAGAAAGAAGACACTTATGCAAAATTATTGAAGACAATAATCGAGAAATATGTTGAACGCAATCTCGGTTTCCAACCAAGCCATTTAGTGGTTGACTTTGAAATTGCCATTCATAGCGCCATTAAAAAACATGGCCTAATGTAGCAGTGCAAGGCAGCAAATTTCATTTGCATCAAGCTTGGCATAGAAATATTTTCAGTCTTGGTCTTGGCAAAGAATTCAGGCTAGCTGAATCAAATGCAGTTGGCCAGTGGTTACAAAAAACATTCGGACTGTCCTATTTAAAACAGAATGAGTGCTTTGCATTAGATTTGGTTGCAATCCAACATACAGATGCGAGAGTTTCGAAGTTTGTAGACTATTTAGTAGAAAACTATATTGATGAACAAGAGGCAAAATTTCCACCTACAATGTGGGCCAAAGCCGATGCTTCATCAGAAAATACAACTAACGCATGTGAATCATTTCATTCACATTTTAATGCTTGTTTTTATCACACGTATCCTCACATTATTCATTTCGTGGAAGTTTTATTGCAGAGCCAGACAGATTCTTACATTCGAATGTCTAGTACGAAAGAAGAAAGACCAGTTTCAAAGACAATCCTCCAAAGGCGTGAAAATTTGCATAAAGTGATTAGTAAGTATTTGAAAGGCAGCTTCACCAGGATCGCCTTTGTAAAGTTTGCTAGTCATAAATTTAAACCAATATCACCATAAAACTTTCATATATTTAACATGGGAAGGAAATTGTTCAATTTACAACTCTCAACCAGAATTATTCTTTTAACATGTTTCAATTGCTAATTTTAATAAAAATGCTAGATTGATAATGCTCTATTTTCCATAATATGAATGACATATAATATGAAAAATGTCGCCGAAACGCGCCAAAGATAAATTCTTAATCCCTGAAACGGCGGAAAAGTAATAACTCTGGAAAAGGGGAAGAAGACATTCGGCGGAAACGATATGTAGGAGTAACTACTGATAACATCTTCGGGGGGTTCGGGATACTCTGCGGCGGAATCGAAGACTGGCCAACAAAAAGTTTTGATGAAATTTCTCTCATTTGAGTTTAATTAAAGTAGAGAAAAAAATTCAATCAACTTAACAAAACCTCTATTTAACAACACCTTTATGTTTTTAAAAATGAAATTATCTGGAGTAAAATTCCAACAAACATATGTCCATTTAAATTTGGGAAAATTTTTAATTTAAGAACTTTCAAAATTTTTATTAGAAAATTAAACAATAATTACTTTTGCTTTTAATGGATTTCTATTTGATTTAAATTACAATGTATTAAAATAGTGATTAATTAAACATCAGTAAAACTAAACAAATATTTTCCTTTAACTGAAATATAATACAAAAGTGTGCTGAACGATAAATGCAAACTGAGTTCGTTTGTTATTTAAATCCCTTTCACTTCCTCCATAACAACTAAGTATAGATATTAAATATGCAAATACTTGAGTTTCTATTTATAGTGATCAGTTTCAATGTATAAGGGATGAAATTCGAAATTTACTTGCTAAGCTTCTTTTCCGATGATTTATTACTCAAGTGTCAGCTGTACGCCCATTGTCAAATAGGTCTTTCTAATTCTCCATTCAGCAGATTTCCTATACCATATTGATTCCTTACAGGTATAGATAATCGCTATAAAATGATATCGACATTAAACAGATGAAAACTTAGTTTAGAAGGATTAAGTGAACATGACAGCAAAAGCTAAGGAGAATAGTTTAATCATAGTAGAACTTTTCAGCTTTTAACAACAATATATTTGAATATAATTGATAGTTTTCATACATAATTATCAGAAATTTCTTTTCTTGTTTTATATCATGTAAGTTAAGTATTTATGTATAATAGAAGATTTTTGAAGTAATATAATACTAATGTGTGTGATATTATCCTATAATTACTGAATCATAAGAATATTTCTGTCAATAAATTAGAGAATACTTCTGCTGTTAAATATATAGTTATATGACATAAAATCAATATTTTGAGACATATAGGCCAAAAATATTGCACGTAAAATCATATGTAAATGTTAAGACAATGTTCACAGTGGAAGATAAAGGATTAAATTTTACAGAGTAAAAATAGCATCACTGTTAATTTTCGGTATTTTTGATAGTTGTTTTTTGTTATCCAAAGGGATGATGCTTTTATGTAAAAGAAGCATTAATATTTCACCACTTTTATTTCCAGTAATAATAATAAATTTTGCAATTGTAACAATCAGGCAATGAAAGATCTTTGAGACTTCATAAACCACAAAGAAAGAAATATAAAGATAAATCCTATTTAATTTGCAAAAAGAATAATTAGTGCATGAGCACGCTTAAAAATCTTATGAAAATAATTTCATGGTGGACACATGAAACACAAAGTTTGCATTGATTTTTCTGCATTTTACATGACAAAAATTATGTATATTTGATTGTTCATGTTATGTTTATTTGTTCAAAATGTTCAAACGTCAAATAAAAAAAATTGAAAGTTAAGTTAATTTTGCTTGTAGAGGAATTTTAATCAAAAATATTAGTAATTATTTTTTCCCAAATTTTGATCATGTCCAATAGTTGAGTATTCTTTTAAAATTTATAGCAGTTCACGAATGTAGAAAAGTTTTCTATCGCAAAAATTCTAGAAATACAGAGAAAATACCTTGACTAAATATTTGCATTCTTAAAAAGACAAGAAAACTTTTTTTTAAAGAATGACTGCATTTTTTAGTGACTAAAAATATGTTAACTTAATTAACTATGCATTTCTTATTTCTCTTCTTATCTTCAAGTAAGACACTATTTAAAAAAACTGAAGTCCATTGTAAGTGTATGAGTGCTTAGATTACTTGTTCAAACATGAAAAAATTTAAAGCAGGTTTTTAAATTAAGCTTTTGTTCAGTGCCACTTCTACCTTTCAGTATAAAACATTTCAATTTACATACTTCGAGTATTTTAATTCAAACCTTTCAAGTTAGTTTTTCAACTCTTCTCATGATGCATTGCAAGTACATAAGAAATTGAACTGAGCATTTAAATTTTTTTTGTTTTTGTTCATATGTATCTATTAAGGACCTTTAATCTAGAAAAATCTAGCCACAAAACACTTTTTTTTAAAAAATACTATTTGCAAAGAATCACTTAAATTGTTTTAAGATTTAAATGAATCATACAGGAAGCAGTGTGAAATATTTCTCTAAACTTTAAGTGACTGAGAATTTATTTCTCAGTAAGATACAGATGAAAATATAGAGGTATGAAAACTCTTGTGTTTTAACAATCGTAGATTTTTCTCTCTCTCTCTTTCTCTTAAGTGATAATATGTTACAAAAATTTAGCATATTTTATCGCATTGTATAACATGTGTATTTTAATTATTATTAATTCTTTTTGAGTTAATATCCTCTTTTTATGTTATATTAAATCATTGTTCTCCTATCATCATCTGTACAAAGATTTTTAAAATAATATTTTAATTAAGGTTAAGATTAATATGTTGCAATAAAATGAAATTATACACATTTTTTATGGGAAATATTAAAATTCACCTATTAAAAATAAAATAAATCATTCATATTATAAATTTTTATGAGTGCTATAGTGTTTTATAATTTTAGTTAAAATATTATTTTAATGAATGATATTTCAATTTGGAATAAAATTATAATTAAATCTAATAGTAGTTTAATGTGTATTTGAAATAAAATAAAATATGAATATCATTTGAAAAACATGTTAATCTTAAGCTGCGAATATTTTCTTTTTGAAAAAAATTAACTACTGTTAATACAATTATGTTAATTATTTAACCCATGATTTTTTTTGTTAGAAATTATACACCTGAATTGCGTCTCCTCCCTAAATATGATTTGTATGGATTTTATTAAATAAATTTAACCAATAGTGATTTCTGACTTGTTGAGAGACTTCAGTTCTTCATGTTTCAATTACACAAAAACAATACTTTTGTTAAAAAATGTAAAACATCTAGTTTTTTCTAGTTTCTTATTAAAAATTCATGTCTGGAGCCACTTTTAAGAGCGCAAAATTTGGTTCTTGTGAATACGTTTGAGGCTCAGATACCATATGGCAGGGATGGCCAAACTTTTGGTATCCTGGTAATCCTTTTGGTAACTACTCCACATTTAAAAAATCGAAGGAGGTCTACCAATGGTACAGTTAAATTAACGTACATATTTATTTTCGGTAACAAGAAAAAATGGTAAATTATGTATTTTTTTTAAAAAAATACATAATTTCAAAATCGATGTGTAAATAATTGGAAACGTTTAATCAGAAATCAGTATCGCTAAATATGCTCTGGATTTAAGAAATATATCGCATCTTAATTTAATAATCTCCTCCTCGACCATGATTCATGTGATATCTATTAAATGTCCTATTTTTTTCAGATACTCCATCAATGTTGACATTTTCATTAAATGGGGAAATATCATAAAATTAAGTATTTCTTTTAACCTAATTAAGTCAGCGAATTTTCTTTCAAATTCTTAAAACCAAACAAGTAAGTATTAAGCGAAATCTTCGAAGTCCCGGTTTGAATTATGGATGTAGTCTCGAAGTTTCTCAATTCATTTTTTCTTAATTGAGATTCATACCTTTCTATAGTTTTTTGAATATTTTAATTGCCCTCATCATGTCCGTTTGAGGTTTTAAATCGTAAATCTTTGCACAGTTTGTTTTGGGTTTTAAAGAGTAGACTGTAGAAAATTTTTATTTTAAATAATTCATTGATTCTATGTCATAAGTCATAAATTAAATTGTTAGTATCCGAGATTATTATCGGGATGGTCGAGTGGACTACCTAAAATGTCTTCGCGGACTATTAGTCGACCGCGGTTGAAGTTTGGCCACCCCTGCCATATGGTATTAAGATAATTACTGATTATTATGGTATACAGTTAGACTATATTGTTTATATTCATACACACGCTGTAATAAATTGCACTAAATGCTAAAGATGTTTTTTAAGTATTTCTGTGTTCTGTTTTCCAATAAAATTTCTATCAGGGGGTACTGATAAATAAATTGAAAAAAAAAAAGAAATTCGACACACTCCTAAACATAAAACCCAATGGTTTTGCATGATAAAAATGGAATGTAATATCTGTTTCTTGTTTCTATCCAATTGTAAAAGAAGAAACAGGTCTGCTCCACTAGGACGCAAAAAATAATTCTTATCAGTTTTTTTTAAATTGCATTTTAATCAACACAAATCGGTAACTAGAAATATATTGCATACTAAGAAATTTTCTTCAATACTGGAAGGTGACAGAAATAGTGCTATCCGATTTGCTCATTAATGAATTTATGTTCAACTAATTATATAATCTAGATAAATTTAGCATTTTATTTGAAACAAAAATGCGTTATTTATTTATTTTTTAAAGATTGAAAATGTGCCATGAATGACCATTAATTAAAAAATATCTACTCCATTTTTTAAAAAACGACAAATTTTAAAAATACAAATTTAAAGCTTACTGTATGTTTCCCTTTCAGCTTATTCTGGAAGATGTTTTATAAATATTTTACGTTTTACCATTTCATTGTACAAAAAATGAGCCTGATAAAAATAAGGAAAAACAACATAATAAAATTTACAATTAATCCATATCTCCATTTATATAAAAATGCCGATTGAATTTATATAAAATTATCAAATTAAGAATTAATTTTAGTAATGATATTTTACACCTAAATGAGGCAAAATTAATATTATGATGTTTTTATTTAAACACATGAATTTATATTACAAATTTTGCTCCTGAAATTTATAATAGAGAAAATATTCTAGAAATATTATTTTGCAAGACAAACAGCAGCTCTAAGTTAATAAAAATAAAATAAATGAGAGAGAATATGCATTAAGAGCTTTTCGTGAATAAGGCTCATTGGGTTTCATATCGTAATTTTAGACTTGTCTACTTATTTCTCAGCTAGCAAGAGATGAACATGAGTCTAATTATTAATCAATATTTTATGCTAGCATGAATAATAATACAAAATGTATAAATCAAGTAAAATATCATATATGTGCATGTAAAAAATAATTTAAAAAGAATTGAGTAATAGAAGTGTAAAGTATATAGTTTAAAGTGTAAAATATAAAAGTAATATTTAAAAATTTGCAATCTGATTAATATAATACACAATTTTTAATTAAAGATACTAAAAATAATTATCATTATAATTAATAATTATAAGATTTAATGTAAAATTTTCATTTGTCTTTACATAATAAAATCTACCGATGGAAATTTACATTAAAACAATAAAAACCATATTTTCAAAATATTTAAATATTTTATATCAATAAATGTAGACCTCTCATTAAAATTTTCAATATAAATAAGTATAAAATTTTAAATTTAGGGAGCTGTATTTATTATAAAGTTCATTTTAATAGCTTATAAATTCAACTGTATGAAATTTTGAAAGTACTGGATTTCAAAATTTTATATGAAATCAAAAAGCATCATAAGCAATAATTCTAGATGTATTTATTTAGTTTTCATTTTATAAAATAAAATATCAGTTTATTATAAAAATATTATATATGAACAAATTTAGATGCAACTATATAGTAATAGAACAGTATTTGAGCACTGAAGAAATACAAATTTCTTTTTTCTATTCTACGTACAATTATACTGAGTAAACAAACTAAATTAATGAACTTTTTGGGATTTGAAGCTTCTAATGAAAAAGAAAAATACTTGCGAAATTTAAAAGTATCCATAATTCCCAAAGTTTCAAGAAGAACATTTGGCGAAAAAAGAAGTTCTATTCAAGATTACTTTTTTGCCAAGGAAACGTATGTCCGGCATACGGTAGAAAAGACGTAATCCCAAAACATAAAGTTTCGAGACAATTCTGAAATCCGTGTCAATTGTTTTTCTGAGGTACTTTCTTTTCTTTTAAATCTTTATTATTCTTTCAATTTTACGTCCATGTGGTCATTTCCGCAGTCACCTAAAACTTTATATTGTTTCCTAACCATATTTCCGAAAACTTCAGCTGTCAAATGAATTTTTGCTTTTTCGCAATAATGTATTAAAACTATTTAAATATATTGCTTGGTTATATTCAGGAATTATTCTAATAAATCAGAATTTAATTAACTTTTCCATTGACTGATTCAAGTTTTCATATAATTCAGAAGATATATATATATATATATATGCATACATCAAATATTGAGAAATTAAATTAAAAAATTATTAAAAATTTAGAAACGAGACATTAAATTCGCTTCCCTATTTTTATAAGCTGTATTTCGAAAAATATTTCTCAAATTTTAAAATATTGTATAAAATTTGTGATATTTAATTCTAAATATATTTAATTTTATAATCATACTCTTTAATTTAATTAATAATATTCAACATGATTCATTTAAAGACAAGAACTCACTAATTTTTTAATAATTTTATATGAAATTTTATTTAGAGAGTTTTGTATTCGTTTTCTAGAAACATTATAAAAAAGAATAGTCTTCTGAAAGTAATTGGGAACAATAAAATAATTATAGTTAAGAATGAGTTGAAACAATTAAATGGTTAGTGTTACTGATTTAACAAGTTAACATATTTTGATCAGCTTTAACAAGTTTTCTTTAACACTAAATCCAGCGATTTGATTTAGAGTTCATTATTAACCTTACTTGGAGAAAATAAGAATTTTCTGCATCCCAACAACCATTAAAATTTGAAAGCAAAACATCATTTTCATAAAAAAAAAATCTTTTCTCTGATACACTTAATAATCTTTTGTGAAGCTTATAAAACATTTTTGTCCTGATTAAAATAAACCAACGGGAACGCTTTAAAAAATAAACTATTAAAAATATCAATACATTTTTGAAACTTAATTAAAGATAAAACTTCATATCGAAAATTAAAGTATTTATTTAATGCGAAAAATTATGAAATTCTCAGACAAGTATGTTTATTACTTGTTTAATGGAAAATCTGAATGATATTTTAAATAAATTTTATGCAAGTTTCCGAAAAGACGGCTATATTTAACTTTGTAAAAATGGAACAAATTTATTATAAAGCAATATTACATTTCCCAACGGTCACATTTTCTACAAAACCTGATGAAAAAGAAACATAAAATCTTTAAAAACAGGAAGTAATATAATTAATCTAAAAACCTTTTATTTATTGAATTTACCATCATACGCCATTGATTGATCGTGGAACATAATTTGACGGAAATGCGACTTTTTCTTTTCTTTCGCCATGTTTTCAGTTCTCGTGATATTTGAAAAGGGCGTGATTCATTCCTTGATCTAGGTAGTTCAGCTAACATTATGCGATTAAAACACCATTTTCTGTACAGCGGAAGTGTAATTTTTCTGAAGGTTATTGATTTCCTTTTTTTCTTCAAAATAACTTGATGATCAGAGAAGAGGAACAATGGATCGTCATTTGGTGGTCTAGCTTTCAAGAATGAGTTAATTCGACGTTCCGCAAATGGATTTATGAAAGTAGATTTGGTGTATTTTCTTAAAAAATATTATACTAAAAAGAACATAGAAACGAGGGCTTTTTGAAATGTTATCTGATTTCTAAAATGAAGTAAAGAGGGAACAAATTATTTTCATTAAAGATTTAATTATAAGATAATGCACACACAAATATCCGCAACTTGCAGTCTATTTGTTATTTTGTAAGAATATTTATCAAATAATCAGCGAATGCCTGATTAGAAAAGAATATATTGTAAATTTTTTTTTAATGAAGGTATTCATTTAGATTAATAATAGATAAAAATTGAATTTTGAGAATTTTTTGTCTATATGAATACATGATAGAATGTTATGCTTTTACAATTTATATATATAGTTCTATATTTTTACAAGTTAGTTTTAGTTTAAGAAAAAGAAAGCTTACAGCCTTTATTATTTTCAAATTTTAATTATGAATGGCAAAATAAATTCTGGTGAGAGAAATAAAATTATCAATTTCGAAAGTTAATATTTATAAAAATGCATGAAATATTTGTTTTTTATATTTCTTGTTACAAAGTCAAACCGTTATTTAGTGTATATTTAGTGTATTTGTTCATAAGTAAAGTATAATCTATTTGTTAATAAGTGAAACCTAATTATAAACTGAAAAATTTGATTAAGTAATACTTAGTCCAGTTTTTTTTTCGGACAGTTCTATCTCTTTTTGAATTCAGTTATGTATCACGAAATAAAATTGTTAAAAGCTTAACTTATATATTAAATATCTACCCTATACAATTAAATGAAAGTAGTTTCGATTGGTTGCATTCATCCACCTGTAATTTTCAACTAAGTTGCAACATCCTCAAATTACAACGTTGAATGTGGTTTCTGAAAATTGATTGGTTGATTTCAAAGTAACCAGTGTAGAGAGGGAGAGAAAGAGAGAAATATTCTTGTGTGAAAATGCTCGCTACCCTAATCATTTAATAATTGACAACTTGAATGTATGGCATTCAAGATCTTCCAAAGAAATCCTTCACCGTAATTATTGATATGAATAATTATACTTTTCTCTTCTCTAATCAACTGAAAACAAATTCTTTAATTGTGAACAATTCTGTTAATTATGGTAGCACAATAACAGATTAGAAGTTATATCAAGTTATTTATTTTTTGTGTCTCTTCTTTCCATAGTAACGAAAACTGAAATCAATTCCTTATATTTTCTTAATAAATTATTAAGAAACGTTGCTTCATGGTTTAAAGATTCACGATTTATAAATTTGCATATTTCAGAAAATTAGAATAGCACTTACATTTAAAAATGCTACTTCATCACTTTTGAGGATATATGATATTTTTCCATGCTAGTGTTTCATTTTAGTATAAACAATTTAAAGATCATGTTGCTGGATACCACTATGATATTCAGTTTCTAACTTTTCAAATAATAACTATAAATTCATTTTATGAGATTTTAACTTTCCATGTGTATATATAATATAATTAAGAAAACAATATTCACCACTTACTTAATCATTTTTATAAAAATAATTACTAAAAAATATTGAAAGAAAACAATTCCATATCATTATTTATCAGGTATAAAAACATAAAAATAAATTTTAAATTTCTGATTATTAAAGTATAAGTTTCAGACAATTTCTCTTATAGTAGCGATTGATTTTGGACTATCTAAATAAAATATTGCACTGAGCTAATTAGAACAACACCAATAATTTCTAATCTGAGAATGACATTTTCGTATTGTTCCTCTATTGCTCCGATTGGAATGATTTCCTCTATTCATTTCAAGCTGAAGGAAAAGAAGCAATGTTGTCGAACAGCAATCAGCTGAGGACTTCTTATTTTCTTTTTTCTTATTTTCCTAGTAACACAAAGAAGCAATAAATGAGAAAATATAACTTTTCAATAATAAGTTTCCATTTAAAAAATCTAAGGTTGATATATATATATATATATATATATATATATATATATATATATATA
>JAPDSC010098188.1:513992-545395 GCA_026290005.1 Latrodectus geometricus | reverse complement strand
ATATATATATATATATATATATATATATATATATATATATATATAATTTAACAGAAGCAACACGAGAACATTTATTTATTTGAGTACTTTATCGAAAAAGTTTAGAATATTTTTGCAAAAGAAAGTGCTTATACAGCTTTTACAAATTTAGGCCGTAAAAAAGTTTAAAAACTTTGCAGTTTGATAATATTCTCAATGGTTTTATCACAATTTTTTGTACTAAGTTTGTTGAAAAAAAAAATTGTATAATGCCACAGCAAACGGCAAGTTTATTTTATTTGTTGATTCCTTTCTCTAATATTTTTAACGGATTCAGCATCCACGACTTATGTGTTACATCGCAAGAAACTGGTCGAAAAGCGGCCACGACGGCAGAGATACGTCAGAACTTTCCTGCTTAAAAGAACAAAAATATTACAAAAATCTTAATACTAATTGTGTTCCTATAGAGATCACTAAAAATTGTATAGTAAATAGTTTATTTTACTTGATTTCGTGTAATAGTTGTTCAACTTATAATATATTACATAGTGTAGTTAAACAATTGTTGTTTAAATAATATTTCTACTATAAGATACATACTAATAGAATAAGATAATAAGTAAATTAAGTTTATATTATATATAATCAGATGATTTATAAACTTGATTTCTAAAAATATTCAATTGACTTTGATTATTAATACTTCATAAATGGTTTTAATAATTATTTTATTAATATGCTCCATGCCTTTTAAAGAGCCAAATATACCCTGAAACATGTAATTTATTACTTGAATTTCATTAATATTCCTATTTAATCATTAAATATTAGAATTATTTTTCATTTTATTGCTAATTTCCTTTAGATCATTTTATATAAAATTAAAATAAACAGAAGAAACTATTAAAACTTTTTTCAGGTTTTTCAAACTTTAAAAATTAATATTTTAAAGTTTTGATAAAATGCTATGAAATGATGCTGAGAATGAAATGAAAATAATATTTAATTTGTTAATGAATGAATTATTATTAGGATCAGCTATAATCATGAATGAGGCATTACGTAATCCAATTCTTACATAATCTTACATATCCCAAATCATTTCAGTAAAATTGGTTTCGAGTTTATTTTAAATTAATGAACCTTCATAGAGGGAGAATATAAAGAATTAAGAATTTTTTATTATTTTTTTTTCCTAATGCACTATGTTCATTTTTTTAGATAATAGCTCTATCTGCCTCCAGAGATTTCCTCTTCTTATAAAGAATTTAGAAAGGGGAGGTTGAACAAAAAATTGTGATCTTTTTTAATGCATCGTGGACTTCAGTAAGACAAATAAAGATTAAACTAATTAATTATTATTTCTATAATTTTGAATTCATCGGAAAATTTTTAATACAATGTGAAATATTGTTACTCAATCAATTTTCGTTCTTGCTTAGAGTTTCTCTCCAAAAAGTTTTACAAAAATAATTTTATTTCAATGAATATATTGTATTTCCGGTTAATTCATTTTTTTGGGGTTTCAAAGAAAACTATAAACGGAAGAGTTTAAATGAATATTTTCATTGAAATTTTTCCTCAAGAATGCGTGATTATGTAAGAAGGATATTTTCTCTTACATATTTAATGATAGAGAGAAATTCATCTAATAAGGAATATTAAATGCAAAAATAATTTTAAAAGAAAGCAATTTTGAATATCGTAATATTCAAAATTGTTGATCTTTTCAAAAGCGCATAATATATTCTGTGTTTTCAAGTTTTTATATTATATTATTACAATCTAAAATTTAGAATGGATAAACGATTTGTGTGTCCTTCTTCCAAATATTGAAAATAAAGTTGTATGAAATATGTTTTTGGATTAATAAGTTAGATTCAAAGGCTTAAAAACGCGTTTTTGTTAAAACAAATATATGAAAACATTGTTTTTTTCGAAATCAAAGAATGAATCTAGATATTATTATAAACAATATAAATTTAATTTGTTAATTAGAAAAAAGAATATTGTAATTAAATATGTTTATTAAGATTATTATGTCAAATCATCTAATATGTAAGACTGACAGCATATTTATAGTCACATATATTTTATTTTTTTGCTATTTAGCTATGCTAATCATATGGAACCTAATTTGTTCAAACTAACCGTTATTGAATAATAGACGTTCTACACAAGGAAGGAACTATTCTACTTTCAATATTTCAAAAATTCAAAATTCTATGCAAATGGAAATGCTTCGAACTATTCCGCTGCTCCTTCTTTGAGGATATGACGTTTGGGTAAAATAGAAGAAGACATTCAACTTTAACGCTTCATAATTCTCAATTTCTATAGGAAACGAAAAATTAGCACATCCCGTGATTTCCACACGGTTACAGTTTTCCCGTCTATTTAACAGTGCATTCTCCTATTTTCTTGATCACGGTTCCACTTTGGCTTTACTGGGAATTTCAGTTATTCTTTAAGATGTGTTGTAACAGATGTAATTAATTGTCCACATTTTTGCGAAATATGTAATGGTGTTTTGTAGCATTTTGTGCGACTTCT
Organism: Latrodectus geometricus; assembly: GCA_026290005.1. Lineage (NCBI taxonomy): Eukaryota > Metazoa > Arthropoda > Arachnida > Araneae > Theridiidae > Latrodectus > Latrodectus geometricus. The sequence continues at coordinate 542,860 of JAPDSC010098188.1, read as the reverse complement.
TAAAAGCTTAAGCAGACTTGCAGTAAGCGTTCCGCGCGTGATATCAGCTATATCCCTAACAATACTTTCGACACTGATAACAATTATAAGACTCTGAATTCAAGTATGTTAAAGATAATTACATTTATAAATAGCTATAAAGATTTACTGTTTGTGATAGTATCTCAAAATTTATTTTTTTCATATTTCTTATAAATATTTTTTACATTTTCATTAGTATATGCGTTATACCTTTGTGTATTTAGTAAACTAAATTGTAGTTTACCTGACATTAATCCTCAAATTTTACATTTAAAGGATTATTTTTTAGCTTCAATTTTCCAACAACCTTTTTAATGATTTGATTCTACATAGACAACAAAATTCTTACAAAAATGTTTGTATACTTTAAATTGAAATAAAAAATGCAATTGTATAACTAATTTCAATAAAAAAATAATTGCAGTGTATGTCTTAAGTACAGAATGAGACCAGATCACACTTTTAGAATATTATTTATTCTTATTTAGAGCAAAAGTATTTAAAAACAACTGTAATAGGATTTAATTTGTAGATTGATAATGACCAATCATTTTTTAAAGGATTCATTGTAGAAAATAGTTTGAAAGTCTACTTTGATTTGTATTACAGTACAGAAGAATGCTGTGTTTAGGATTGCAAATCGCATTCCTAAGCAAAATTCTTCATACTGTTTCTTTGTTCTCAAAAATCTATTGCAATTTGAGTAATAAGCATTCCAACCGAATAAAATCTTGAAACTAAAAATCTTATCATCACATCAATATCAATTGGCGGCGACATTCCATTATGACAGCGTTATATTTCATACTGCCCATATAGTTTCATGTAGATGGAATTAATCACATTAAACAGACCCGGATATTACTGACGGATTACATAATTATTGACAACTGAGATTTATATGACAAATGAAATTAATGAAACTGTGAAATGATGTTCTAAAGACTAAATATTTATCACATTTAGATTACCTTGGGACTCTATATTAAATTGATCATCCTATTTTTTATATTACACATAAAACTTAATATTTCTTGATTTAATTTTATTGATATTAGACCTGCATATTACTGTATAGATTTATCTGATACCAAGCAAATGAGGTTGATGACTCTGAGGAAAAGTGTTCTTTTTTATTTCTTGTTATTCTTTAGAACACATAAAACCAATATTGTGTTTATCGCGCAGTATATGTAAGAATATGTATGTAAGACAAGAACTCACGAATAATGTACAGAATTTTATACGGTTTATTTATGTTTAAAATTCTAAAAAAAAAAGTTACACGTTTTAATTTCATGTTAAGCTGTTAATCATGAATATGTATTCACTGTCATAATTATATTTTGTATCGATTTTCTTTTTTAATGTAGTGGAATTTCTCTTAACATTTTATGGAATTAAAATTATCTTAAGAATTTATAATTTACTTTTGATTTTTCAGTTATAGCAGTGTGAATATTATTTCATCAATATGAACTGCATTTTTTTGTGAATATTTATTTAATGTGTTGATATATAGGTTAAATTATTTTACAATGATAGGTATTAGTATGTTTTTCAAAAATTTAATTACTGTATTGGTTCCAGTTAAACACTGATCTGCATAATACATGACATGAAATTTCCACATCATTTTGATTGCTTCTCAAAAATTAAAGTTATTAGATTGAGTAATATATGGGTAAATAAATAATGTAACAATAGGAATAAATAATATTGATTTCTCAAAAATTATCAACATGGGAATTAATGCTCTAATATTGATTTCTAATTTCTCATTTATTTTATTTACATTCTGATTTTCTTACATTTTAATTTCATTAGAAAATCTCTTTATTTATGTTTTAAAATACTTATTTATTTTACCCAATTTCACTTGTGCTAAATAAAGTTTACTTATTACACAACCAATCGTATTTTCATTGAGTTTCATAAAAATAGAATAAAATATATTTTGAAACAGCAAAAATTTAATTAGTGAAACTAGAATTAATTTTAATATAAAATGAAAATAATGAATATTTAGAACATATTATACGATTTTTCTGAATATTTATTGAAGTGCATTAAATTTTCCGATATTTAAAACTGACTTAATCCTTCAGATAATTTTATAACCTAAGAAATAGTTATATTCCATGACAATTCATTTTCAGAAATATACTTTGAATTAAAAAATTACTCTTGTTGGAGATATTAATAATTTTCTCCATTATTATTCCAATAGTGGAAGCTGTTTGCGTGGTTATATGGCCATAGAGGAATTAGGGTCATTAACTATTGACAAGCGCTCTTCAAGAACAGAACGTAGAACAAAGAAAAAAGGCAGTCCTCGTCGCAAAGTGGAGCCTTTAAAAGCTCCTTCCGGTTCATTTTGTGGACCACTCATTGGCCAGTCAGCTACGTTTTACAGTACCGGAGATAAGGTTATGCTTACTGTATTTGTACCCCCGCAAGCAGCTGCAGGGCAACCGATTGTACCTCGACTTTACCTAACTTACAGATTCCTGACAAAAGACCATTCAAATGATTCTTCGGAAGTTCCAAAAGCAAGTGGAGAATCCAAGTGTGACACTCTTATAACCAACTGCCATTTTCGAAATTGCATCATAAGATCTCCTAATTATCCAGGTAATTTCGATTTGAACTTTTTTTTTAACATGTAAAGTTTTATGTAAAACTGATTTATATGTAAAAAATTTAAATTCCCTTTATATTTATTTTATCTTTAATTTAATTTGAATTTTAAAAGTAAATTTCATATAAATGAAAGATGTTTATATAATAACAAATTATTACATCAATACATTGATAATTGAATTTTAGTTCAATGATATTAATTATGTGAACAAAACATAAACGATTATTATATACCAAAAGAAGTTCAAAGCAGAAGTACGTAAAATCAAGCAAATTATACACAATGTTTAAATTCCAGTATTTAAGTGTAAAACATCTTTAATAACTTGTATTGATAGATACAATGAAGAAACAAATATAATAGTGCAATATATTTAGAAAATTCGATTTACCGAAAATTTTATGATTTCATTTATGAAATGCTATATTTTTATTTTTGCTTCGTTTAAAACACTTTTCTAAAGTTTAATTTCATAAAATAATTTTTGTATGCACACATAACTAATGTCACTACTTTTCGTATTTATTATATTTAATGATTGATGTGCAGAAATTAATTAATAATTTCAGAACTTAATAAATTATAATTTTAAGAACTATAAAAAGTGTGTTTTTACATCTATATAAATAGACATTTTGATTGCTAACAGCATTATTTTTTCGAAAAATGAAGTAGTATTCAATATATCACATTTTATATTTAGTATCTCTTATGATAATATTACAAAATTATGAAACATAAAGGCATAAACTTATGTAATGTTACAATCTTTATATTTATATGGAAAACTTACTTTTGATAGGTAATAAATATTTTTATAAATTTTTTGTATTAATTTGAAAGCTAATTTTACACTATAAGATACTTGAAACGTAATTAAACAGAAAAGTACTGAGCAATGAGCTTGAAAAATCATGATTACATAATATACATATTAGAATCACTCAAAATAAATGTTCTCAATGCTTAGCTAAAATAGCGAATAAACAATTTTATATCGAGCATTTTGTGTTTTTCTACTATTAAATAGAAACTCATTTTTACAATAAAGAATCAAACATTTTTTGAATAAAAATGTTATTGATTTCGGAAAATATATATACAGACCTATAATATCTGTATTAGTTTTTTGATATAATAATCATGGATTCGTTGATTTGATACGATATCTGATATATTTTACATGATATATATTTTGTTTGTATATAAAAACAATTTTTAATGCATTTTCAGTAAGAAATCCATATTAAAATAGATAGACTGTTTGTTTCTGATTACATCTTTTAAATGACTAATTAGAATTTTTCAGTCAGTTTTAATTTTCATTATTTTCAGAAAATTGAATAGTTTTCTTAAGAAAGAGAAATATTCTCCGTGAAAATTTTTTCAATTTATAAATTTAAATATAAGTTTTGTATGAATCACGTTGTCTTATAAATGAGATAATAATTTCAATAAAAATATTCATATTCATTGAAAGTTAACACTTTTTATATTTAAAAGTGTAATACATATAATTAATCTTAGCAATTTTATAATTGAATCAACCTAATTAACAAGAAAAATAGAAAAATGAAATGTCATTGATTTTTCTGTCTTCTATAACAAATATTTATTTAAATATAAATGTCTCTCTCAAACTACATTTTTCAAATCAAATTAAATTTTATATTCATGAAAGGCAATTGTAATATGTATTTTTGCAATAATTGAGCAATAATTAATTTTAATTTCTTTGATGGGTAAAACACATAAATTTGTGGAATTTATAATGTTTCCTTTGTCTATATTTTACTCAATAATTATTACTATAAGTAATAAAACGTTTAGAAATGTATAATAAATTATATATATCCTACAATTATTACTAGAGCTTTTCGGAATAGATTATTATACTATATAAATTAACCATTGTATAAGAGTAAAACCATTTCAATTTGATTTATTTTAATTTTTCTCATTGTAGGTTTTTATTTGAGAAACATCACCTGTCACTACTGGATTAGACAAGACTCTTCTCCTCCTGGCAAACGACCACATATCGAAATTTACCAAGACAATGAATTCAAAATTAATATTCCTAGTGGCCACACCAACAATGACCGTTACAAACCAGGCACTTTAACTTCTGACTGCGCTGGAGATGTAATTAAATTGTTCGATGGTCGTACAACCTCATCGCCAATTCTTGCTGAATTTTGTGGAGCAGGGCCTCTACCGCTCATACGATCAAGTGGTCCGGATGTATTAGTGCAACTGATAAGTGTTCCATCACAAACACTATCCAATTCACATTTTGAGCTATCAATACGAATACATTTTGAAAAAACTTCAAATGCATTCCGGATCGCCCCTGAAGGTTGTTCTGTGACTGTGGATGGTAGTAGACATCCAGTTGGAATCCTTAAAGGGCCTGAGCATTCCGTCCCATCAGGCACGACATGCACATATCGAGTAGTTGGTAAGCGACCAAGTGACAGAATATGGTTGTACTTTGCTTCTTATCATATACCTGACTTGCATCCATGGACAGAACGCGAACATTGTGATGTTGGCAAATTAGAAATAATTCATGCAGTGCCTAAACTACGTCATTCCCACCATTTTTACTCGAATAGACATCAACTGAATCGAGCTTCGAATATGGAGCTAAAAGTGAGCTCAAATGATTCCTTAGTTGAGACCTACTGTGAAAAGCGATCACCTAGACAATGTGGTCATGCTTCTGACTACCCTGATCTAATTCCCTCGCGACCGTGTTCAGTGCCAGAGGAGAGTTACCTCAGTCCTGGACCAGAAGTAATCTTAAATGTTTCCTATTTATCATCGACGATTATCAGAGATAAAGGGGTACCACATTTTACAGCCCGATATGAAATCGTCGAAATGATGTCAGAGAAGGAAGATATCACTACAAGCCCTTGCGTTATAACTGTGAACAGCAGAGATTCTGCAAGAGGTGTCTTACATTCACCGAGAAATGTCTTCTTATTCGGCAGGGGTGGCTCAAAAGACCTTGAATGCAAGTATGAGCTTCGTGGTACTCATAATCAAAGAGTACGCATCATAGTAAAAGACATTTATTTTTCTTCCACTGTACTTTGCCAAAATGCTTACGAACCAGTAGTGCAAAAACACAAATGCAATATATTCCATTTTGGTAAATTTGCGATTCTCAATATCACAGAAACATGGCAAGAATCACAATTCTTCGTAGGATGCGTTTGCGAGAAAAATGAAGAGCTTATCCTCGAGTCTGTTGGTGCAATGTTAAACTTAGAGTTCTTAGTGAGAAACATGGGACCCAGAGATGACTTCCGGACGTTTCGCTTTCTATTGGAATATGAGTTTCTTGATACTCACAGCATCTGCGAAACAACTTCCACACTTGATACTCCAGTTATGAGTGGTTCCAGGGGCCATTTGTTCCTGAACTTGCACAAAGCGTCATCGCTTCGGTGTAGGTGGTTGCTGGCTGCATTTCCAAGGAGAGCCCTCTATGTGACTGTGAGGGGAAAAGTCTTCGATGCGGAATGCAAAAACAAGATTCTATTTTATAGTGTAAACAACTGGGAACCTTATGCAGGTTTGTAAGTTTTATGCTTGGATTAAACTACAATAATCATTTTTATGTAGTGTAACATTTTATAGCTTGCATACCTTTTCTTAGAAAAGCTACTGTTATGCATATTTGAAAAGATAATACTTCATGTTTCAGATTAACTTATAAATACAAAACAACATAGTAAAACATTTAAAATTGATTTGATTTCTCTTACATTTTGAGAAAAGTTTAAATCCAGAAGTTTCAGGATTTACGTCATGTGAACAAATAATCAATTTCTTGTGTACAATATTATATCTGATGTCTATTTCTAGCCAATCCGGAAATAATCCAGAAGTTAAATTAAAAGATGAATCTAAAAGCGTCTTTTACAAAAGTTTATAAAATAAGCATTTACAAAAAACATTAAAAATATTATAATGCATTTTTGAATTCATCATGAGATATTTTAATGAAAATAAATCAAATTTAAATTTAATTTTGAACAAAATTTATATTTAGTTATTGGTTTAGATTTTGGAGAATGGGACAGAATTTGGTTTTTTGTTTATTCTGATAATGTGTATGCACTAAGGCTACTATTGTAAAGAGTGAAGCATTTTAAATGATTTCACTTACTTACCTTTTAAGTGATTTCACTTTTAAAATGATTTCCCTTATAGTTTCAATGTACTATTTATGTATCAATGTATTTTATAGAAACGTATGTATTATATGGAATAATGAAATATTTTTATTTAATGATCCTGAAATCATTCCTGGTGCAAGAGATTATATGAAGATATCGGATAAATGTAGCAAAATGAATCTTTCTCCGTAATTTAAATTTGCGTATTTTCAAAATAATTTTTTTCTTGAACGGTATTGAGTATATGCTATTTGGAAAACATTTTTTTTCTAAAATATTTCCCTATATTTATTTCATCCAAGATTTTAAGAACACAACCATCAATTTAATTATATAGTTTTATGTTTCTTTTAAATGAACTTTTTGTCTTACGTGTCTTTTGAAGACTTTTCTCGTAATCAATTTCAGAATCTTACTATTGGTATTTTTTTCAGTTCTTAACATTATGAAACATTTTATGTGCAACTTTTGTTGAAAGACAGCTTTGGGCAGCAAAATTTTATATAGGTGTCGATAACATTTTACAAACGGTAGATATTTCATTGAATGCTTACATATTCTTTGAGCCAGTTTGAAATAAACACGTTATACTTTCTTGGAACATTCCCCATCGATAAATATTTACCATGCAGTCATAGTCACACATTATGGATAAAGTTATGTGTTAGAAATTATGCATACATACCAGTGCAGATGACAGCCTGACTCATTTTCGCTGACTGAGTGAAGGTTTAACAGAATTGGAATACTCGCCTGCAATTAAACCTCGTAAATCTGAACCACAGTCAAATGACGAGGTTACACCTTAATTGACACTCCACTAGACGTCATTCTAGAAGAGGGACTCTGGACGTTGAAGGTTAACGTGGATACTTCCTCAACTATAGTATCCAACAATTGAGTCAGGGACAATGATGTAACTCTGCCAGTCGCTAACCATGACAAGCGATGTTTCCTTTTATTGACCTTATGGGAAGCACCGTAGAGTGTCTGAACAATTGGGGCTCTATTTGATGAATAGTAAATATACAGAAGATGGAGAGAAAAAGAAATGAGGCCATTGTTTATTATAAATTATCAAATGTATTTTCAAAACAAGCTCTCTAACTCAAATTTCATGAGTCACGCTAAATAATCTTTGAACTATCAGGAAAGAAATAATATATATGGTTGTTCTATAGCAATGTCTGATGTTTTCATTATATATATATATATATACTGAGTATGCATGTACATGGAGGATGTTCTACTCAAAGTATATTAATACTCAAGGGCAGGCAAGGGCAAGGTACAACTAGATGATTGGGAATCACATGGGAATAGTAGGTAGGAATAGCTTTTCTGATACAGTAAGATCATCAGAATAGCTAGTTTTTACAAACTGCTTATTGACCTCAGAACACCTAGAGTGATAGTGTTCCAGACACAGTTTCACTAGAGAATTTTGGGAAGACGTTAAGCATATTGGTCGCCAGAGAGTTAAAATGATTGTGAGAGGGGGATTTTATAGGGCTTAAACGAATTATCATTTCCTATGCAAACAAAGAAACTGTAAGATGTCAGAATACAGGAACTCAGAAAAAACAGATGTGCATCTGAAATAAGAAATCGCATACTTTAATAGCTTCGCCACTCAAAGATGGTAAACTCATAAGTATCCAACAAAGTGAACTCCCATCCAAATCCCATTCCATATTTGATTGTCATCGTTCATTCATTTAAATATTTTGTTTAATATATGATTGAAATCTATTATGTAAAGCTATCAATTATGCATTTAAAATAAAATATACAAGAAATAGGGTATCAAATAACTAACTTAGTTTAATTTGTGTCTTTATAGTATTGAAATATATTTGACTTGTGTCTTGACATATATTTACCATTAAAAGTCGCAAACGTTTTATCAGATTTTGTTTAGCAATATAAATATAATTAAAAGTTTATTAAGGAAGCATTAACCAATTCTAAGCTAAGACATATACTTTTTTGTAACTTTTTATTCAATCAATTTTGGATATGGGTTTCAAAAAAGCTAATAATATTGAATGGATTTAGGTAAACTACATATGAAATGAAATTACTTCGACTAATTTGTTTTTTAATTAAATTTAGACGGTTCATATTTCAATGTGCAGTTTCATTATTTAATCGTGCAACGAAATTAAACATTTCTTCATTAAAGAACTTCTCTGTCTTACAGTTTTCGGGTGTAGGTTTTTTACATTGATAAATAAAATATATTTTAAATGAAAGAGTCTTTTTTTTTCTATTTTCAAGTATTATCAAGTATTTAAAACTAGAACGCAATTTTTATGACGAAACTTAGTATCTTTAGGTACTAGAATCTAGAAAATTTAATTAATAACATTTGTTTTATTTTTAGAAAATACTGCTAGATTTTATTGTAGAAAATGATTTTTTAGGAAATAAAATTAGCAACTCTTTAAAATCTACAATAAGCTAAATGGTTGTTAATAGGTTTAAAATTGTTAAAGTTTATCATTTTGTTCATTTTTATTTATTTATTGTAATGCACAAAATGTATTGTTCTATAATAAGAATATTTCTGGCCTTAAACATCTTTTTATTATCTTCCAGTTTATTGTTCCGTGAATGAGGATCACTTTGAATCATTCTTTACGGAATCCTGGAGACTGGACCTTTCTCGACATTTCCAACCGGATCTAACATTTTTGGAGTACATTGCTGAAGAACCTGGCACGCTCAAAGTAGATTGGATAGAAGTTACGAGACCAGGACGTACCCCGTGTTCCTTAGAATGCCCTGAACTGGAGGCCTGCATCGGTGAAGATCTTGCTTGTGATGGTATCCGTCACTGTCCAGTCAGTGGAAACGATGAGAATCCCGACCGATGCACTCAGTTCCCTTTGTTTACAGTTGTAGTATCTTCATTGGTGGCAGTGGCTGTGGTGACTATCATTGTCTTGGGGATAATAATCAGACATCGGTTGGTAACTGCTTCAAGTAAAACAGTGATACCACCACCGGACATGTATAGAAATGACTACAAACGCCCACCACTGAACAAAGCTCCTGTGAGGTAGCATTATGCCGAGAGGTTCTGGATTACAGAACCACCTCCAGAGGACCAAATCTTCGAGCTCTACCCACCGCCACCACCCAACTTCCGAGGAGAAGACTATGAATCCCCTGATATTTTCTCAGAAACGAAAGTATGACCTGGAAATTTGGGAACATGTTCATGTAATTTCACGTCCAATTTCTAATGTCAATGGGTTTTTCCTACATCTGCATTGGCCCGTTCACTGACTGGTAATAAATAATCTTGCAATCTTGGTAATCATATAAACTAAATAGACTACAGAAATTGTTTCCATTATCATAAAGAAACTTAAAGAAAGCAAATTCTAACATTCTTGATGGCATAAACTTTGAATAAATAAAATTTTTTGTACTTGTAAATTACACTTCTTTATAAAGAAAAAGTGATATTTTTCTTATGTATTGAAGAGATGAGGGGAGACTCAAGCAGTTAATTTCCTAATCTAAATTTATCCATATGAATGAAAATACATGTTTAAGAGAATGTATTACTTTTTATTCTGTTTTAACAAAAAATATTTCTCAAAAAATGAATTAAAAGGGAAATGAATTAGAAAAATAAATTTTTAAGTACATGGTGCTAACATTTAAAAAAATATACTCGCTCAGAGTGCTTCAAAAGGATTATTATTTATTTAAAAATAATAGTAAACAATTATTATTAAATAAATAATAAACAATTATTATTAAATAAATAATAAACAATTATTATTAAATAATTAAAATTTGTAATTGCATATTTGTAAATAACATATTCTTTTATGTTTTTAAAATGAAATAATTTGCTTATATCGAAAAAAGAATTAGAAATTTATTTTTCAAGTTTTACATGCAATGTTTTTCTTATAGAAACTTAAAAAATTTACTTCTATTATTGTACTAAAATACTATCATAGGCTAAATCAATTTTCCTGTTTGTTTATCACATGTATTCAAAGTATTCTCAGAATATCCGAAATTGTTTTAGATCTGATTAAATTTATATTTTTTAATATTAAATTCATAATGATAAAATGAAACATTAAATTCAGTCTGAAGATTTCTTAAGGAAATTAGTTCATAGTAAAACTTCTTTCAAACACTTAAGAAACTTATGTGTTGAAATGAGGTAAGTAAAAATGTCTTGTAAAATGATACAATAGTTGCTAAATTTTTCAGGTCCTCAACGAGTTTTACAAGTTTACGACTTTTATAAGCCATGTCGTTATTTAAATTTAATGTATAAATTAAAGACGGAATTTAAGACCAACCAATTTGTTTTTTTTCCTTATTTATATGAAATGAAATATTTTGAAAACCCGAAAAGTATTGATAATGGAATAATAAAAATGTTCAATAAAAATAAAATGACATATATGATTTTTTAACATATCCTAGCGCAGCATAACCGCATCCTAACGCAGAACTAATGAATCACACCTATAACGGAAAGTTCATGTTGTCATCATATTTCTGGAGTAGGGAATAAACTGCAGAATCATAAAAAAGACTAATATATAGACTAGGATAAATTTGGTGAAAAATGTTTTGTCTGCAATAATAATTTATTGATAAATCTCTTTAAATGTTTTTGTACAGCTTATCTATCCAAAACAAGAAAATAATCTGCTAATCATACTCCAGTTTTAAGTTTCCCAAAAGAGCAGTATTAGAGAAATATTGTTTCATGTCTTTAAGAAAACGAATATAAAATATTCATAAAAATTCCATTCTTAGGGTACAATGATTTTAAAATAAAATAAATATGTTTTCATTTTATTTTAAATAGTCAAAGTAGTTTTAGAATCGTGCCAAAATTACATTACTTCAATTGAAAGATGACATCTGCAATTTTTCTAATATCTGTGTTGACAACATTTTATATTATAAACTGAATGAAGATTTATGTTTAGATGTTTGTCCTTTAAAGAACCACTATCTTATTTTTCTGATCTCCCTTCTACCAGATGATAAATGATACAGAACATATTGTATTATACCCTGTGATAAACAAACACATATCCTCTCAGATTTTCTGTAATATATTTTATTTAATAATTTTTATTATTTGTGCATGGTAAACACCTGTTACATAAATATATATAGCGTAGCATCATAACTCATGCATGTTTCATGTAACTGGAAATTGCTTAGGTCATGGTCTTATGAAATCTTATTTTATATGTTAATGTAAAATATTTTCTGTTCAAAATTTTGAGAGTCATAGTTCTGAAAAAAATTGAAACAAATTAAATTTTATTTTGTGATTATGATGAACAATTTAATTGTTAAATAATTTTGAAATTGAGAGAACTATATGAATTTATGAACCAATTTGAATTGAACGAAAAATAAAGTGCAAATGACACGTGTGTTTATTAAATTCAACATCTCTGTAAAGGAATGACTTTGCCAAATAATTTCGTCTTCCTTTGACCATAAAAGAAATAATTTTTACGGGATAGGTATGGGTTTAATATTGAAAAATTCTCCTCACATTTGAAGAAAATGAACACACAAAAATAAAAGAGAGAATTCGGTAAGTGACAGAAAATGTCTTTTTAGACATGTGAACATAGAATGATAATTGACTTATTATGTAAAGGTGACATAAACAAAGACAAAAATTATCAACTTTTTTTATTCATGGAATTTATTTGTATTTAATACAAACACAAAGAATGGGGAATAAGGATAATTAATCTGAGTAAATGACATGCATTATTTAATCTAATTTACGTAAATAGCATTGAAATTTTTCATAATTATACCATGCTTGAAATGTTTGATTTAGAGAGAAAATGTTATGAAATAAATACTTTATTGTCAAACATTTGGTAATTATAATTGAAAATTTTAACTTATTTTTCACAAAAATTGCTGCAAGCTCCATTTAATTTAAACTATATTTTTGTGAATATAATATCTGAATTACTCTCTAGCAAATATTAGTTTATTATTTTGTTTGACATGAAACATATCGTTTGTATTTTAAGTTCATTAATAAAATATTTGTAATTTCTATGTTTGGAAAATGTGTATCAACAAAATATTTTGAATATATATATATATATTTTCCAATATGTCATATTGCTTATGAAGTATTTTAAGTAATTCAAAATTTATGATTGAATATGCTTTGAAATAATAATTAATTAATATAAAAAAGTGTATTATCTGAAGTTTTATAACAATTGAGTTTCATAATCATAAATTTTTAACCTGTATGATTTATATTACTCACAATAGTCTTCAAATCTGTATTTAATATAAAATTTTCCTTCAATACTTTGTGATTTTTGTGATGCTTTTCCATAAAGTTGTAAAAATGATAATTTTCAGGAATCCTTTTCTAATAAAATGCAATCAGTAAAATGTACTTATATACATTACATTTTTTACATTTATACGTTTCATTTTTGTATTCATATGTATATCAAAACTTTAAAAGATACATTGATTATTACTTACAACTTTTTTCTCAAATAGACTGCTTTGTTAATAAACTAATTTCTTTTTAAAATCTATGGCAAAATTACGAAAACCAGTGAATATAAATTGTAAAGGAAAGGAATCTAGAAATAGAATGTGCAGGGTTGCATTTGATTTTAATGATTTACAAATGATATGGATCGGAAAATAGTCTTAAATAATTCAAATGATTTACAAAACAGATATACAGAGAACTTAAATAATCTGGACAAAAAGAATAGCTAGAGTGTCCGAATTTATAAAAAGTACTGATTAAACAAAATAACCTATAAACTGAGACAAGTTATTTAAATAAACTACTGTACTCTGTGAAAATTCTATTTTGAGTTCAAGACAGTGAAATATAAAGTGCATAAGAAAGCTAAGTATAATATGTACATTTTGTACATTATTTTAATTACAATATACATTGGATGAAAAACACCTTTGAATATGATGGTCTTTTCTACACTGCCCATATTTGAACACTAACAGGTGGATAAAAGCTACTGATCCTTTGCTGTGTGTGTGTGTGTGTGTCTGACGTTAGTGGTAATTTCTTGCAGAACTAATTCACGGAATTACTTAAATGTTCATAGTATTCAGATATGGCTTCATAGATGCTGTATTCAACATATTTATCACAAAAATTACATAGTCTTAAATATCATAATGTTTTGGTTTTGAGTTGTCATCTGTTTTACAACAATTGCCTCTTTTCCAACATTGAATTTAAAAACAAATTTGCTTAATTCGTCTTTTTTCTTTCTAATATCTCATACGGTTTTTACCATATTATATACATATACTTGCAACAGATGCTCCTGTTCAAGTTTTTTTTTATAAGGCTAGAGTTTATCAGGCTAGACTTATGTCAAAGAAAGATACTTACGTTTATGTTTCTTCCCTTCAATAGGTTTACTGAATGTCATTATATTTGCCCACATATTTAAAAATATAAAAAATAAAAGCCACTGGCAAAAATATGGAATTTAAAATTAAACACTGTAAGGCACTAATCGTGATGAACTACGTTTCAGTACACTGACAGAAAGGGAGCATTGAGTATGCTGACCTAAAGATGGGGAAGAAAGTGTATGTTTGATTCATCTAAGGTCAAGAGCACTTCAGCTTCAACAAAAATACATTATTGCGCTAAGTCACTTTTTATTTATATAGCATGTACACGCATTTTTGATAAAATCTAAATGGTTGCCCGGATTAAGTAAAGTTCATTTTAATAAGGTCCAGATTAATAAGGGCTTAATGAATGTTAATTTTATTAGTTTCAATTATAAATTTTGCAGCTTCTATATATACACACACATATACATACATATACACACATATATATATATAAATATATATATATAAGAAATATATATAAATATATATATATATATATATATAAATATATATATATATTCATTTAATAGACTATAATTACGTACATGGTATATTTTGGCTTAACATATCCAATAATATCTGGCTGTTTAAGTTCAGTCTTTCCTTGCTATCGTTAAAAAATAGGATGCCTCTTAAATATCATCAAATTAATGCATAAAATTAAAATGCACTATTTTTTCCAGTTCTAGTTTAAAAATTGTGGATATAAACACCTTATTTTTTATAATATTTTTTATATGAAGAGTGCCATTATGAATTGAAGGGACCTGAACTCCTATAATTATTATATAGACCAGAAATAGATTAAATATAGATTTTAAGATTCCAAATGGATGATAAACTTTTAGAATTCATGTATTCAATATTCAATAACAAGAATTGACACCTTTTTTAAAGAAAAGAGCAATCGACCAACATAATAAAGTAATCTAAAAGATTTACAATTGCTGAAAACATGAAAATAATGGAGTTTCAAAAATTACTTCTGGAATGAAGGTAGTTGGTATTGTGTTTACGTTATTTATATGAACATCATAATAGTGAATAATAATTTTGGATGTTAGCTGCAAAAAACTTGTTTGATATAATGTGAGATGAAACTTATAGCCATTCAGTTATTTTTATAGAATTAGCCTGTATAAATTTGAGATGGATACAATTATTCCTTTGATAGATTTATATAGTTCAACACAGCAGGCTCTCTAACAACAGTAGATTCTATTCAAAATTCTTTATTCTTAATATGGAAGTGCACAAACGTCTATAAAATATCAATAAAACATTTATGAATTTATGAGGTAGACACCATTAAAATTTTATATTCCACAAACAAAATTTTGTGAAATCCCTTTAAATGAATTCATTTCTAAAGACCATGCATTTGCATATTTTGATGAGTTTGTATAACCTGATGTTTTCAATTTCATCTTTATTTCATTGCTGAGAAACTTGGAAATATTGGAGGTATGGGTGTATTGGTCTCTCAACGGTCATTTTTGCATATGAAAGCTAATTTGACGTCGCCAACACTTTAGAATAGTTTACAAACTACTAAATTCATCCAGGCATCCAGGCTGGAATCAAATCCATTAGCTATAGAATTTAAGGAAATTTAGTTAAGCATTTGGCTGCCCTAATAATTGTTCTGAAGATTATATATTATTTTTTATGACATTCATAATAAATAAATCTTTTAATATTTTATTTTTAAAAACAATTCGGTAAGACATTGACATGTCTTTTCCAATTATTTGAATTTTTGGTTTTAAGAACTATATTACTGCTCTGTTTTCGTTCTTGAAAATGTGAATCTTTAGAACATAAATCTGTTAACACTTATCAATATAATGATATGGTAGTATAATCAATAATAAGTAATGATTATAATAGTTAAGTCAACGGTATCAATCTCAACCATGCTACTTAGTTTTAGACTTCGTATAAATTATGTTCTGTTAAGATAATTTTGTGTGTAGATGTGATGTTTTCACAAATACTGTAGGGTAATAGAAGCACAAAAAAGATTGCAATAAGACCTCTACAACGTTTTAGTAAAATTAAAATTATTTGTGTTTATTATTTCAGTGAATTATCTTTTACAGTGTAGAAAAACACAGCATTTAATTACCTCTTGTAGTTACTGTATGATGAAGAGATTATCCTCAATTAGAGATGCAATTTATCTTTCCTAATTGATTGGGAATAGTCATCAGTTATAATGAGTGTTTCAGAAAAATAAATATGTAATTAAGAGAGAAGGATCATAAATTATCATTCATCAAAACTTTTTTATCATTAGTTATTTAATGACTTTTATTATCAACTAGTAAGCTGACTAAGGTCCAAAGTGTGGAAGATTCGTTGTTAAATGCGATAAAGAGGTCAATACACTTTTGTTTCTTGGCATACATCCAGAAGTCTACCGAAGACAAGGTATAATGCTTAGATGGTATCAAATGACAGGATGATATACTATCGCTGGATATCTCAACGTTTTCCTGTTAGATTTTACTAACATGTCTTTAAATAGGCATGAGACTTTGTTTTCTCATGGGGTGATATTACAGGACCAAAACATTTACAAGTAAACAAACATTTTTGGCTAATTAATGAAAACCATTATTACAATCGTTGTATAAAATATTGAACAGTCATATTTAATCCGTGACCCAGCATTTTATGATGCAGCACAATCTTCACATTCATCATTTGCATAAAAATATATTTTAAAACGAATGGCTCGTTTTGTTACTGATAATAATATTTCGAGTTTCCCTTTCTTTTTATTTTATATAATTATACCATAACGATTATTAATATCCTGTCATATCTTAGCATAAAAACATCTCCTGCATTGTTTATTAAATAGAAACAATAATCAATGTACACTCGACTTTATTTCTATGGTTCAATATATGAAGTACTTATTTTTGGACTAATGAAACTTTTTATACCATTTAAAATTGTGACAAAGTGTGTCGTCATTAGAAAGAAAAATCCAGAAGTGTTTTTATTTTCCTTTCTATTAAACCATCAACGGAATGTCATTGTTTTCTCAAATATTAACCACAAAATCTTTACCATTACTCATCAAAACCAAATTCGTACTTACATTTTGATACATTTTTCTCTCCATTATCCAAATAAATTTATTGGTTTGCTTTTTCACCAAAAGACAAATGATCTAAAAATAAATGATCTAAAGATAACAAAAAGATTAACATCATTCTAAGTAAAATTTTCAAACTATATATAATTTTACATTTTTATTAACTTCTACGTATATTTAATTATTCCGAAGTAGTTCTACCGATATGACAATAACATGGTGTGCTAATGGATACGCTAATTCACAGAAACGTCACATAAATCTTGCTTATTACACCTAAAATAACTTATTACATTTAAGATAGTGTTTGATCACTTATTATTTTTAGAAATAACGATTCCGACATTGTTTCTCAATAATTTAAATAGTAAAAACAGATTATGTTATGCTTTTCCTATTTTCAAAACTTCTATTTGAAAAAAAAATTACTTATTGTTTTAAATGCACAGTTGTAACTTTTTAAGAACACAAAACATGTAAACACATTATTTATCAATACAAGAAAAATCATGGAAGTAGCTGAAAAGGAAATATTCTAAAAAATTTTTATGGGAAAATTTGTGAGTGTGCATATATGATTTGTGTGCATATATGATTAGAAACATTACACAAAATGCAATTTTTTACTCATATAAGATTGTCTATGTTAATGCCAAATATAAATCATTTTAAAGCACTACAAATAACTATTTTAGAAAATGATATACGGAAAAATGTTTTCTTTTTTCACAACGAATTTTAATAATTGAATTCATTAAATTAATTCACTAATTTCAAATCAACTTTGATAAAGTTTATATTAATTTATTTTTGGATGATAAACATTACTTACAAATAATGGAAATATTACTTACTAATAATAAAATCATCTGCTAATTTTTAGTTTTTGTTGGGTCATTGCAACAGATGTTTCAATATCAACAGTTGTGCATTTTTTGAAAACAGTTGAATATTAAGTGAATGTTTAAATTTCAATTTTCAACTGTATAGTTGATTTTTAGTTATATAAGCAATATAAGAAGAGAGGAAGTGTAAATCGAATAAGGAAAAAAAAATGTTATTGCAAAATGCCATGGAACAAATGTTTTTCAGTTGTTTTGCCTAGAAATAACAGAATCACTCTATAAAAATATATTTATTTATAACAGTAATTATATCTAATATATTGATAAAATGTTTCATTTTTATTTGTAATGGATATTTAACAAATTTTTAAATTAAGAGTCTAATATACTTTAAGAACTTAGTTAGATAGTTAAAAAATATTAAAATCTTTGCTTACACGAATGCAACTGTAAAAATAATTAGATCTTATTAATATTGTATTATATTACAGAAATAAAATTAATGTTGCCTATTAACGTTGTGTGAATTCCGCGAAAGTTCTTCTCATAATCATCAGAAGAGAATAAATATTTTTCATCAATATTTTACAGATTTGTGTAAGAAATACACTTTATAAATTTCTTGACGTACGACAAAATAAAAACATTTATTTTAGGCAAACGCTCAAACAAAATTTATTTTAAATCTTGCATAATAATCCTTTAATGTAGGAATTCGATGGAAATGCAGCCACCACGAGAAAATCTATTATTATTTTTAAATTTTTCCATCGAACTTATTTCGGATTATAAAAAATAGTGTTGCTTAAAAACTTAAATGCATACTAAAATGTTCCTTATAGTTAATTCAGCTTAACATAGTTTTGTGGCGTGCATAGAAATATTCCTTCCCCAAATTAATTCTTTGACGGGAAACTTACCGAAATGTTTAATTGAAAAGTTCTAAATCCCTTGCGACAAAGAAAAACTGGAATTGATGCAAATTTCCCCTTCATTGTTTTCTATTTAATGAATATAATCGATCAAACGCATTCCCTCTGGCTACGGAGCTTAATTTCCCAACTAATTAAGATGCTCTTAAATTACAATAAATTCTCTCGATTCCAAGTACATAATGTCTTCTTGAGAAGCATTTTGCCGCTTAAAATAAGTAAATTATTTCGTCAAGATAAGGGAAAGAAATAATTTCCTACAGGCGTCTAATGAAATATACTCACCTACTAAAGGAACATGCTGTTCTTTGTTGCCAAGTCTTATTTCACCTTCTGTGAATGGAAAACAAGAAATAACACGGAACACCAGATTTGTTGTATTACACATCAAAAGCTTTTCGAAATATTAATTTCGTTTTCATCGGTTGTAGAAAGTGGCGTCAAGTTGTTGAAAACGTATGCAGATTGTTTTGCGTCGAAATAGAGAATTTCCAAAGATGCTGTGAAAGATTTTGTTCAGGCATACATAGTTAATGTAATTAATCTTTCTGGCAATTTTTCTGCTCTTTTAGATAGTTCTATTGGTACTTTTGATGTTTACTTACAGTGAGGTGTGTAAATTTGCATACGCTAGAAAATATTTATTGCATATTTATTCAATTCTTTTGGAACATTTTTCCTAATATTGCATTATAAATGGACTTGTAATTATTTGGGTGATAGAAAAATATTACAAATT
Organism: Latrodectus geometricus; assembly: GCA_026290005.1. Classification (NCBI taxonomy): domain Eukaryota; kingdom Metazoa; phylum Arthropoda; class Arachnida; order Araneae; family Theridiidae; genus Latrodectus; species Latrodectus geometricus. The sequence goes on along the minus strand of JAPDSC010098188.1, from coordinate 522,934 downwards.
TTTATTTGTATGTAATTTGTTCTAACTGACTGTATTCCGTAGTGTTTTGAAAATGATTAACTCGACGCAAAACTTAACTGTCATTCATTCTAAGTATGAGGATGTTTGCTAAAAAATTTTAATAAAACAAAAAACCAATATTCGAAATATTCGTATAAAACTGTATGTTCATACAAACCGCTTATAATAGTTGTTTATATAAATGGTTTGTTTTTTCCTGTTGCGTATATAAATTGCAGTCCACTTTTTCTCTAAATTATCTGTTTTATGCTTCTGTAAACCTTTTGCGAAAAAAATTCTACTAATAATTTTTAATACTTGTTTGTTTCATCATTTGTATTTGAATCATATTTGATTAACATAAATTTGAAGTGTCAATATAATTTGACTCATTACTCTGTTAAAAATTCATTGATTATATACTTAAAATGACATAAAATTAATAAAAGCATACCAAAAATAATTCAGTCATAAAATAGCAAATTTCACTATACTTTTACTTTATTGCAGAATAATCGTGGGACACATTTCTGTTTCTTATATATCAACATCATATTGACATTCGAAACAATCCATTTTAGAAGGAAATAATCATAGCATAGTGAAGTTACTTAAGTAATTTAATTTATTTTGCTAGAAATTATTTGTAAATAATAGCTTTTCGTTTGAAAAATTAAATTTTTAAAAAATTATTAAAGTGTAGCATTGTTTTTATTTAATTTTTAAGTAACTCAATGGATTATAGAAACAGTTTTGTTTCATTAAACGTTAAGTGATATTTTCAGCAATGATAAATCAAAGGTATTCTTTTTTGGTCTAGTTGACTTTTTTATATTTTGGAATTCAAGATTTAAATTAAATAATTTTAATCTTATTTAAACAAATAATATTTTCTCTTTGGCAGATAAAATTTGGGTATTAAGTCAATTCAATATTGTTTTTTTCCTCAAAAATTAAAGTCAGTAATGATCTACTCATAAAATTCATTTAGTTATATCTTGCTTTAATTAAAAAGGGTATTTTCAAATTATTATAATTCCTCAAATTCCTTTAAAGTTATATTTTGATCTAATTGAAAAGGTATTCCTCAAGTCATTTAAGGAGAAAGTTATTCGAGGAAAAATTTCTGCTAATTTTTTGGGGGTATATAGCAAAATACATTAATAATATCTTTTTATTTCGCTTTCTGAATAAAATTTATTTAATACCTTCGTACCACTTTTGACTATTTTTAAATGTCATTTAATATTTCTTTTACAAAATTAAAATTAGTTGAAGAATATTTCAATTTATTTTAAATTATAATTATTAATTTTCAAATTTATAGTTTTCTAATTTTCTAATATTTTATATCTTATTATTAACCAAAATATTTGATTTTGTTTACTACACAAATAAAAATATTGCAAATCAAGCTTAAAAGCTTATTTAGCTGAAATTACACAAATAAATCAATTATTAAGCATAAAATGCAATTTTCTTCTTACTAGTAATGAAAATACTAAAAGAGTAAAAATTTGAGAAATCTACTTGATGAATGATTTTTCAATTAAAAAATATTTTTGTCATAATTTTACATTAATAATTATCAAATTCTAAATTAAAATCATTTTTATAGTTCTATAATGTAATCACATCTGCTTATATACTTTGTGTTATTTTAATAATTTTGTATTAACTTAACAACAATTTAAGTGAGCTTTTTAATCGTAAATTTAAAAATCAATAAAAATTATATTTGCTTTTCTTTAGTTTTAAACAAAATATTTAACTTAATTTTAAGTCAAATTTAAAAATAATACCTGTTTTTTAAATTTATTTTGAGAATGGCATGTTTAAGATTTATCTATTTGTATTTAAATATTATATTTAAAGAAACAGTTAAATTGGGCCAAAAATAATTTCAATTTTGTAATGTGTTGTAGTTTTTCACTAAAAATGAAAATGTATTGAAGGACAATTTCCGGAGATTCAAAGAAATATTTTCTTGCATTAGATAAATTTAAATGTATTTGTTTATAATATTAAAAGGAATGAGTGATTGTAATTTTGTTTTAAGCAAGTTGATTACTTTGAAACTTACTGAAGACGTATAATAATAATTTGTATACAGTATAAGTGTACTAGTGAATATATATCATCTTTATAAGTACACAACTTTCTAAATTAGGATCCAAACTGTACTTCTATTTATCTATAAATAATTGTTATCTACTAAGTGACAAGTACCATAAGAATAATATCACTTCTTCTATTAGTGCATGAATTAGAAAGTGCTGAATTAATAAATATTTTATTATTTTAGCTAGATGTTCAACAATAAATTATTCCAGCTAGCTTTTTATTTAGTGCTACGCATTTGTTCATTGGTTTAAAGACGCGCGCACTTTTTAACTATCCATTCTTTATATTCTTGACAAGAATTCCCCTAACTGAGTTATAAGATGGAAACATTTTGTGGTTGAAAACTTGTGTTAGTTCTTATGTAAAGCCATTTCTCTTAAAAAATAGAAAAAGGAAATGCTTTGCCAGACATATTAAATTGTTTTGTAAAAATCTCATTAAAGTTGTTAACATGGTTTTAAATTTTAGCTCTCATAACAGATTTCAATTATTAAAATTTTTATTACAGTTAAAAATTTTAGAAGTTCTGGGAGTTTTCATTTAAAAATTTAATATTTATCACTATTTTTATACTACTTAAAGGATAACATAACTACTCTAAACTGTAATAAAACCTTCATATATTCATCAGTATTTGTTTCTTATATAGTGTTTCATAAATAGCATGTTGTATTTACTTTCTGTAAAAAAAACCCCAAAAATTTGTTAGGACCCATCATGACAGATGTACGTGCAGAATGAAAACGAAGCAGGTAACTCAATAGGTCCAAGGGTTGTAAACATGCTCAGCAATGTTTGGAATCAAATCTAGAATTTTTTTAAAAAAACGTGGCTATATCCTGAGGTCTATGTTTTCATTGTTGAATAATCTAATGATTTATACTTTTATTGATAGGATTCTTTCAATACACAATTAGACGTTATGTGTCAGCAATACACTAGGTACACATTTTATATTTGCGTGACAGTGTCTCATTATGTTTCTAACACAGCATTTTATATTTAAATTTTTCTGTAATAAAATTGATATGTTTTAGTTCAATTTGGGTTATAATATTCTTTATTGGTACAGATGCAAGTATTTTTAATGCATTAGTAAGGTGGAATACTGGAATTATTGGAGTAGTAAAAGACTGGAAACCAGTTTGTAACTGTGCAAGACAGAGCAATAGTCGTGTTGAGCATTTATTCATCTTTAACATCATCCAAGGAGTTACTTATATACTTATGTCTATAATAAAACAATATGTATACATTTTGTTTCATGCTAATTATAATATTTACTTTAATGTGAAAAATATATCAATACGACATAAATCAAAGTACTATGTAGTTGTTATGTTTATCAAATAATATTAATTTGTCACATGATCATGAATTATTACAGATACACACTAACTAGTAATATTTTATATTCTATACACATATACAAATATTAAAAAAAAAAAAAACTTTCTTATGAGCAAGATTCTTCCAATTTTATATAGCGTTATTCTACTAAATATATTACATAATTTTATTTTCAGGTAAAAAAAAATTATGCAATTTAATTTTAACAACGTTTTTTTATGATTTTCAGTTATAATAGGTTGTTTTAATAAAACAGAGGTATATAAAAATAAATTTTTAAATCTTTTTCCTATCAATTGTATTAAATTGTATTTTCCTATCAATTGTATTTTGTATGAAAACTAGGTATCTTTATAAATTATCATCTCTATAAATTAGGCAGATTACATAATACCACTACTTAGTAAATACAGTAAACATCGATTTTAAACAATTATTTTCTGCATTAATAATTTCACGCAAAAGGTATATTTTCTGCATACGATAGAATACATCATTACAATTATGCTGTTTATATTTAATGCTTTTTAAAATGTAATAAAAGTTTTTGGTATTTAATTACTTTTTAAGACTTATGAATAATATTGATGCTTTTGACAGTCAATTTCCTTTAACATTAAACTGCTGGACTGTACATGAAAGATATGAGTCTGAGTAAAAGAAACACATTTGAAAATTTTAACAGGTAAGTTTGCAACTTGAAAGTAGTTATTTTAAAAGCAGGGTTTTTACATGTTTTCTCTCTCATTCTCTTCCTTTTAATGGTTGCTTTTCAAATGATCTGAAGAAACTAAAGGAACAAACAGTCATTTTCTGTGACTAAATGAAAAGAAAATGAGATTTCATTTCATGTAATGCTCTTTTTTCCCTCCTCTTTTCATTTTTGAAATGTGTATTGTTTATATTTTTTTATTTTAGTGTACCTTTCTTTTATACTTTACATTAAATGAACTTCACAACCGTGTAAATATCAAAATGTAAACAAAAAACTAAGAAAGGAAAGAAAAACAGCGAAACTTTAATGGAAAATTTGCGTGGCATTTTCTATTTTCATTGAAACATTTTCGTAAATAATTGAGAAAATAATCAAAAGGAGACAGGTATTTAACTTTAAAAGTAGATTAATTTTTGTTATAATGAAAGAAGGGTTCTGCTCACCTTCATAAAAGATAATTCCCCCTTTTGAAATGAAAAAAGGAAAATTTTGAGCCTTTCAGTAATGAAGCTTCGATTTTTTTTGAAAAAAAAAAATTGAAACTATTTTACTTTTATTACTTATTTTCAATTTCAACAGAAATTTGAAATGTTTTAACACTGAAAACAAACTTAAAAGCCTAAATTAAATTAAAAATTGAATAGTTGAGTACTAGAATTATTTTATCAATTTTTGTTCCCAATTAGAAATTCTTTCTAAGGTTAAATTGCAAATAAATACCAGACATATCGCTTTTCCGTATTAAAAAATATTTGCATTTTGACAGCAATTTTATACAAAATTACTTTATCACATTCGACTGACAGACTAAGTCCCTTTAATTTCGCTTTATGTGAAAAAACATTTATCAGAATAAATTATTATTAGTTTTTTTTTACAAAATATATAATTATTATTATATTATTAAAAATTATAAATTTTGCGGTAAAAGGTAAAAAACTAACAAATTGCATTACATATTTGTTATAATTTAATTTCTCCATTTTAAAATATAATTTAAAAATTCTAAATGAATTTTTAGCCATAGAATTGGAGATTGGCAACTGTAGTTGATCATTGCAAATGTGGAATCCCATCTTTGTGCCCAGTAAAGTAATGTATTCTGTGCGAATTGGTTGAATAGGGATATTATTTTCTTGGTAAACACAAGAATGATATCAGTTAATAGTATTATAATTTTAGAAAAGCTGGATTATTTAACAGCATATACGTATTTCACAACAATAGCATGGTCATACGTGTAATGATGAGATGTGATACAATGGCTCAAAGTAGTTGCACAATCGAATCACCTGACATGTTTAAAATTATATATCATAAAGTTCTGACTTTAAAATTGTGCTTGTTTTTTCAGATGTAAATTTAATTATCCTCTATAAAAGTTATAATCCAGATTTGCATTAATCTTTGCCTTATATTTTCTATTTCTAGATTTAAGTTTCCAAGGTCTATGGTATTATTGGATTCCAAAAGGGATAGATAAAGCAAAGCTTCATTGTAGGATGTCCTTAGGCACTGAATAAACCACAACTTTTAATTTCAATATTTTATAAAATAGACTATTTACAAAGAAGAAGTTATTATAAGGTACATCAACTTTCCAAAAAAGAGTTAAAATCCATATAGCCCGCCACACACTACCCAAGTTTTACAAAACTATAAATAGAGAAAGCGCTACAAAAGCGACCCCTCAGTGTGAATAATTTGCAATAGTCCTCACCTGAACTCTATAGTTCACAATTTTCACATTCAACAAAAGCTGTTATAAAAACAGTATAATCATACAAAACAATGCCTCATTACATATTTATAACTTATTCAATATCTAATAGAAATATATTTAATTTTATCACAAAATGTGTGTACACATATGAAATATGAAATAAACATTAAAAATAAAATAAAAAATAAATCTTTTGATATGATGACAATTAAAGAATATGTACCAGATTATATACAAGTTGTACTGAGAATTTTATAATGCCTTTGGGTGTTTGAATTAGAAGAGAACGAACATCTCAATCTCGTCCTGGGTACAATTCCATAATTCTATCCATCATTCACATATTATACGTTCATCATTTCCCAAAACATTCACCTTAAATGAAGAAATGTTACCTTACTGAGGAGAAATATTGGCTGATCTTAAATTCAGCAAATACTCTTTTCATCATCTGTTCCAAAAAGTATTTAAAAGAGTTCCAGAACTGTTCTCGCAAATGAGTCAAAGTGATATCTACACCAGAGTGGCACATAGTAATATGATCATTTAAAATTAGAAGCTCAATAAATTTGTCATTAATTGGAAGAAGCTTGACTCAAGGATGCTTGACTCTCATGTCCTTATTCGAAAATTGCAAACATCCCTTTAAACAAAGTAAGTCGTCATTGTCATGTTCACGATTTAAATTGTATATAGAAGAAAATTTATCAATAGTACCTTTAGAGATTAGTTGTGTTATCTCTACTCCATAATGCTTTTGTTGAATAGATTTTATTCAGAAGAACAAAGAATTCTTAAGTTGTGAAGTTCAAATAGGACCCTTAAACTTTAAAGAATAAGATTTAGAATTATATTTAATTCCAACTCTCGGGATGAGCCGCTCTGTTTGCCATAAAGGGCTTCCATAATTTTGAAGATCCTTTCAACCAATGAAGAGCAATTTGAGGTACGCTCCACAATAAAATTAATGTAGTGAAATGTGGAAAAACCTTTTGTAAATAATTTCCTAATCGTGCATCTAAGAGTATAGCCATCAATTCTAATCTGGAAAGAGATACTCAGAACTTAAATTCTACTCTGTTTTGAAGATCACTCAATGGTTTCACAATATTTGCATACTTCGAAATAAACTTTCTAAAATATCCAGTAAGACCTAAGAAGCTCTGAATTTACTTAATATTTTTGGGCTTAAAATATATATATATATATATATATATATATTTATATATAAATATATATATATATATAATTATATAATGCGTGCGCTATTTTAAAATAGATATTCTACTCGGTAATATAAATTAAAAATCCAATATTAACTTAAAACTATAACTTTAAAATATGTTTAATAAACTGTTACATTACAACACAAAATAAAAACTATAAAACTAAATACAAAGTTTTAATCTTATGTAAATAGGTAAAATTTTTCAGTAAATGTAAGTTTTTTTGGTAAAATATCACGTGTAAAGGAATTCTTTAACTTAAACAATATATTCGTATGTCAGCAATACCGATAAAATCATTGGACAAATTTATGAAACTTATTGGGCAATAAAGATGAATTCCTTTTCAATATAATCATCTTAAGTTTTAATAACTTAAATTGATCAGCACATTTAATCGGAAGCTTTTCATATCGTTCTATATTAGAAAAATGATATTATCTAATAGCTTAAGAATAAAATTAAGGGAATATGCTTAAAGACATTCGTAATTTAATTACCTTGCATTATTTTTGGAAGTCTAAATCTCTGCAGACAGGTTTTCAAGGTAAATAATTTTCTGCTTACTCTATCTAATAATAACTTAACTTCATGCATCTGATTATCTAAAACTATTTAACTGAACTTGTGTTTTAAATTATTTGTAATGAAATTTTTAATAATGAAATATAGATGCAAAAAAAACGTTATTTTGTTTTACAAAATAAAATATTTTTTAAGCGATTATTCTTAAATTGTAGCATTTAGTTTAAAATTTTTTGTTAATTTTAAAGAATTTTGAATTTAAAATAATTTTTATCAATAAAGATTTGCTTTTATCAATACACAATAACATTTCTAAATATACACTGTTGAAATATATGTTTGCATTTATAACAATAATGTCATATTACTTTCCTTTAGCTGTAATTAACTACAATGTTTTCCTTCATAAAGGGTTTAGTTTCATTTGAGAATAATAGAAATTATCTATTTATCCTATTTTGAATTTGTAAGAATATTGTGTATTTCAGAATAGTGTGTATTTTTTACATGGAAAATATATAATTTCTCTAATTTTATTTTTTTTCTTTGCTAAAATGATTAATTTTGTCACAGCTTTGGCAGAGATTTTTTTTAAGTGTACGCATTGGTAAAAATATGTAATTAAAATTGTTTAATGCTATATTGATGATTGTGTAATGATACATTGAATAATAATTCCATTGAAGATATATTAGAAAAATATTTTATAAGGTTTTACCTGTATATATCATGTATAAAATATCTTATATTCTCATTATCTACAGTCATAATAATTCAGGACATTAATGCTTTTTGAAATTTGTCTTTTTGGAATTATAATACACACTGACAACTTTTTTAGATTTAAAATAATCACGTGTTCTATAATTTTAGCTCTACATGAAATAATGACGTAAAGACATATTAGTTCATTTCTAGGAAACGTTATATGAGAATAACATTAATATTTAAAATATATTTAAAAATAAAATCAAGACTGTAAAGTTACGAAATAGAAGAAAATCTGTCATATTTTATCTCAATTAGAAATGACATTAATCATCATTAGTTTGTTTGTATTTGTTTATTATCCCTTAAAAACAAAAGAGAAATTTTCATGCACAAGCTAATACTTCATTGCCCTCGATAATTTCCAGAATAAAGTAAGAACTACTTCTCGTAAATCAACATTTATATCAATTGCATAGAACACTTTGGGTTATAATTCAAAGACAGTTGTTTCTATTTTTATCTATTCTAAATGGAACAGCAACAATATATAGAAATATTATATATATAT
>JAPDSC010098188.1:498481-513592 GCA_026290005.1 Latrodectus geometricus | reverse complement strand
TATATATACTTTGCAGGAGTAGAAATAAAAAATATATGTAATTTATAGAAAGCGTGAAATATTTTCATAACTTGAAAATGTAGGGACAACTTAATCAAACAAATGTGAATGAACGACAAACAAATGTGAATGAACGACGTTTTGTTCTCACTATAGATCAAAATTATTAGCTGCTTAAAAGAATATATATATATATATATATATATGCTGTTCTCTGTCAAAACAAATGTATTTTTCTCTGAAAAAAGTCAACTGTTTGATCAAAACTTCTACAGCGAGGAAAAGCCCTCTGCATAGTAAAAGTCAGATTTCATTATGAAATGGAAAGTGTATTGAAAGTGTATTTTGAATGAATATAGATAATCTCGGTAATTAATAAAAATTGAAGTTCACCATGGTCCAGTGACAGAACCATATCACTCAGAATGGAAGATCACATGTTCTATCCCAACCACAATTGGAGAACGAAAGATAAGTATTGCGTATTGCGAAAGATAAGTATTGCTAGAAATGTATGCATGATTATTGGGCAAGATGCTTAAAAATTTTATCAGTATTTTTATATATATAAAGGGAATATTTTTATCTATACATTATAAATCCTTCTAGAAAGCAATGGAGAGATTGATAGTTTAATGTCTGTTAACTTTTAATTTATAGGATGTCCATCATGAGGCATAAAAGTTAACCTGAGTATTACCTTAGTCTTGTAATACAACCACATTCTTCAAAGCGGAAGCCATTACAGCAATTGTACAACAAGTAACGGATGTAAATTCTCAAAAATTTGCATAGCGGTTAATTGTCGTGATAATTTGGGAGTCTTGCAGATTCATTCTCTTGCTATAATTGTTTACCGTACACTATTAATAAAAACATTTTCCGTAAAATAGTAATTAATTAGAAATGGATAATATAAATATTTAATAGCTGTTCATAGTACTTAGCAAAAACAAGTACGAAATGAGGTTTAAAATTACTCTTGAAAATAACTTAGTAGGAAGTATAATGTCTTTCAACAAATTCTAGTATTCGTATACCAACTTCACACATACTATCAAAAAACACATACATGATCGATTCCAGATACTGTTGAGAAAAAAAAACCCAATGTGCATTTTGTTTCAGGCTTATCTGAATTGTTGGATGTTAGAGAGTTGCACTGATATCCTCCAATATAATCTATGAAATAAGCAACTACTGCTTGCAATCAAAATATTTACTACTTACCTCCCTTTTATGAATAATAAACTTTAATGTCTTACAACTATCTTTGACAGTTATGCGGCATCTTTGACTGTTAAGTTGTATCACTTTTTGTACCCATTATATTGTATCACGTAGGTATAGATTTTTATACCGTATTGGTTGGAAATAATTCTGCGGAATAGTGTATTTTGACTTTAGATCTCCGCCACCGTTGAACGATAGAAGGATGTTGCTTATTTGTTATCTATGTTCTTATCTTAGGAAAGTTTGGTTCTTATTGGTTTATTAAGACATTTGTATATGACACAATATCTTTGAACTGTTCATTCGAAATGCATGCAGGGGATATCTAAACTATATTTCTTGTGAAGTCAGGTACTAAATATCCGTTATGTAATGTCAACCTTGCAGGGAGTATGTATATTTAATGATTATGGCTTTAATATTTATTTCAGTTTTATTATTAATCATTTAAAGAAGTTTAATTTCCACACTATGAAATGTTTTTTTTACAAGTAGATCTTGAAATCAAATTTATAGTTTCTGAAAATTTGCTTTTGCTTTCCATCGTAATGTATTTTAAAGACACTCAAATTACCAATAGAAAATGGTATGATGAACTACTGGAGTCTCATTCATAAAATGACATATTGTTATAATGCAATTACTTTTAAAATCTGCTAATAGTCTTAGCCTGTAAGTTTATTAATGAGTTTTTCGATTTCAGAGCTAAAGAACTAAAGTATTGTTTTTGTAGGAAAAAAAATTAAGGTTATGATTAAGTTTTCACATAATTTGAATAAAAGTTTGAAAGACTTTTCATCCTTCTTGCATGATAATTACGTTAACATATATGAATACATTACAAATGTTTAAAATAACATAATTTTAGTACAATGAATATGGATTGTCTGATATTTAAGAAATTATATAAAATTATAGGTCCTGTAGCGTAGCATAGAGGCAAGGCAAATTATGACCATTTTAATTTAAATTAATTAAATTTATTAATGAGAACAATTTTAATATATACATAATTTTTAACATAACTTTAAAAAAACAAACATAACTGTATAATTGGCGGACACCGCCACAAACACACCTCTAGTGTGCTGTCTCTCTGAGAACTATTCTCAAATAAAAAAAAAAAAAAAAACAGAAACATAATCGGGAGGGGAAGAGGAGGGTGGCAATGTTGACGCGCATGCGCTAATCTGGTCTCTTTCTTGACTCGTTACAGTCCACAATTATTCCAATAAATTGTTAGTGTAATAAGTATAATAGTCTAATATTTAATAATAGTTATACAAATAATAGTTTAACAATAATAGTCTGAATTATTTATTATTTTATTTAGTAAAACATAAAACCTTGCTTTGTTCAAAAAATTAAGATTTTTATTTCCAAATTTACACCCCAACAAATAAATACAGGGTTACACTACAATATGCTTTCTTTCAAATTCCCTTAAGATTTATATTTCATAGTCCAATACTTGATTTCTTTGAAAAATATAAGCAAAATATATACTTTTATTCACTTTTAAAACAAGTATCTAAAGAATAAGAATTTCTTTTAAAAATCAAATTTATTCTAATTAACAGTTTTTCCCAGACTGAGACGAAAACTGAGTTTTATTAAGAGAAAGACGTTGATATCACTCTTAGTTCTTAGACAAACACAATGAATACTTTCACAATTTCACCGGAATATAAGATAATTTTTCTTCAAGGATTATTCATCACGAATAAAAGTTTTAAGTATTGAAGCAAAACTGATTAGATTGTAGAAAATCCCTACCTGAAATAATTTTCAATTTTTCATATTTCTTTGCTTTGATAATTCTGCTGTTATGTTACTATTTTTGTACATAAAATAATCGATGCTAATATGCAATCTAAAAGAATTGCATTTTTATGGAATCTTAGTCACAAGAAAAATTATTCCTTTCCATTTTATTATCTTTCCATTTACGAAAATACTTTTAAATAAGATGCTGGAGTATTTTAGGATTATCTCGTAGTCTCCATATTGCACTGTCATTTTATTCTAATAAGTTTTCTTTTCCTTTAAAATCAGTTTATTTAGAAAGGAAAAAATAATTATTTGGTTTCTCAAGATATCTCAAAATAATATAATATGTATATGAAGGAAGCATCCTTGCACTCCATTAAAAATTAAAGAAAAGAATAGAATGCAATGTATTTAGGAAGTTGCAGAATTCCAAGGGAATGCATAGATGCAGTTATCAAAAATATTGTGGATTTTCTTTCAAAAAAATGAGACAAAGTTTTATTGTAGATATATGCTTTTGTGTATAAAAATAGGTGATCTCATGGAAAAAATGAATACTTACACTTATTATAATTATACTTATATAGTCGTCACTACGAAAATATTTTCTTTGATACTATTAGATGTATATACTATATCTCAAATTTGTTGTTGTTCATAAGTTTAAGTTTTATGTTAATTAAAATGTTTGGACTACTTATTTTATGATATTTTTCATTCAAATTTTATATTAATATTTTAAATGGACTATTATAGACTTTCGAATATTCTCCAATTATTTGAGAATCTTTCTCTAATAGAACAGAAATTCTTGATAATCATTATCACATGTTGCAAATCATAAATTCTGTGAGTAGAAATTGAAAAAAATATATGAGTGAATTAATGTTATTTTAAGCCATTTTACACAAATTCCTACTTGTCAAAAAGTAAACACCAAACCAAATCATGATAACCAAAGAAACACAGTTTTAAGAATAATATCAAGTTGAGAAAAGTTTAATGGAAACATATTTTAAATAAGTTATAATGATATTTATGTAATAAATATGAGACATGAAAATAGCTTATATACACTTTTATTAGTAAATTTATATAATTTATTAGTATTAGATATTTATTCATAGTATTAAAATTTTTAATAACAATTAAATATAGTTTTTAAATTTTTTTGTTGGGAATTGATTTTAGATGAAAATTCTACGCTACTAAGGTGCAAATATGTTTAATCGGAATTAGATTATTCAACCCATTATTTATGAAACTTATTGCTGTTTTAACCTAACTATTGGAGTCATGTGAGGAATTTTAATAAAAATTGTTTTTAATCATTTGAATCTAATTTAATTAAAATTCATACCTTTATGAAGTGTGTCAACCTATGATATGTAAAATAGGAAAACAAATAAAAACTCTAATTAAATCTTCTAAGAAAGCTAGATCTTATTTTTTCCTTTTACACATGTTTCTTATATTAATAAAAAGTAGTCAGTCTCCTGCAGCTAATGCATAATAAAATATATATCCTTCTTCAATTATTTCAAGATAATGAGATTTCATTTCGAAATGTTTATAAAGAGAAAAACAATTTTGATTATTTGATCAGAGTGAGTTTTTTTATTAAAGTTGATTAAAATGGAAATGTTTGTAAAACCTTAATTTCGTTTTTGAGTACATTATTGTTAATTTTTCTAAAAGAATAATGATTTTTAAATTTAAGTTTTAAAGTTTATTAGTTCATATTTGTCAATTTAATAACAAATATATCTATGAATATATTAAAATATTTATTTCTGATGTTATTTATTTTCAATTGCATTTATTGTAAACATATCATAACTACAGCGTGAATCCTCATTATTTCTGGTATATGATACCGTTGTTTTTAATTAAAGTATTATCCTATTATTCAAACGCGTACTTTATATTTTACTCTGATTTATATAACTTGATTTGAATTTATGAGAATTTAATTTAAAGATGTATTTAACAGAAAGTTACAATTGTTTATTTATATATTAATTATATACTTTCTGTTTGTCCAGTTATTCTTGTGATTTCTCCAAAATGTTTATAGCTTTATGACATATTTTAGTTTAGCTATTAAAAATTGTAATCAAAAATTAATTAAATGTTGTATTTTAGATAAATATTGAAATTGAATTGGTTCTAAAATAATATTTTACAGCGTAAAAAAAATGGCAAAACATTCTTGAAGGAAAGAGACTATTTTGATGTTGCTATCATAAAAGCTACAACATGATATGTTAATTTGCACTTCAATTTAATTATTCTACTTACTTATTTGAAGCACGTAATGTTTTTCAAATCTCATAATTTGTGAAATTTCTAGCAGATTATTTGTGCAGGAAATAATTAGGCTTTAAACTGGCACAATTAATCACATGCTGAAGAATTTTACTTAATTTGACTATGTTTGTTAATTTTTAGAAATAAAAATCAGCCTTATTAAAAAAAATTAAACTTTTTAAGTGTTTGTTCAAGGGTACTAATGATTGCATATAAAAAAATGCATATTTATTGTCAGTGACAGTGTTATTTATCGAACATACATGGCATTAAATTTTGTCATTAAAAAGGAAATGAGTTTTGAAGCAGTTTTATACCGTTTATAATTTTTACTCCTTTTGTAAAATTTACAAAGAAAATTATAAATTATTTTTCAAAAAATATCTTAAATGACTTGTAAATTTAAATTTCACTAGCTTTGAGGTATAACTATTATTTCAATAATATCATTCTATTCAATAATGACATTCTGATGAGAAGCTAATTTAATTAAAATTTTGAAATATTTAATTCATCGGATATGTTTAGTAAATGTTATACCTCTTCTATCAAAGTTAAAATAGTCTATTTATTATATAATATGAATTTTTAAATATGAAAAAGTATAAAATATACATTTATCTTAAATAATTGAAATTTGTAAATGAATCTTCTAGGAAGAATTTAGATATCCTATATGATGAATTAAAAATTTACTTAAATCATGTTAACTATTCTATCAACAATTTAATCATGCTTCACCAACAGGAAATCGTTAAGATAATTTTTCCAAGCTGCTAAATTATTTAATGAACTGTAAATTAATATTATAAATTAATGTTTAATGATTTTGAAACAGATTAATTAATGCATCAAAGTGTCTGTAATAATTATTGAGTTGTTAATTATTATATGTTATATTTTTCAAAAATGCTTAGCATTCTCATTACAGAAGGCAATTAAAAACTGCTTAAAAAGACTCTTAAGGAGTAATTACAATCTTCAGAATTAGTACTTTAATCTCATAAGTTAAAATAATGAATTATTAGATAAAATTTTCCTGCTTTAAAATAATATTAATTACCGATACGTTCACATAAAAAATGTAATAATTGAATTATATAGAGTCCAATTGATCCAAGATATATTTAATCAATTAATTAAAAAATTGCTTAAAATAAAGGAAATTAAAAATAATTTGTACTTCTAACTTTAGTAAATATTTGTGAAATTATTTTTTAAACAAAAAAAAAACTAAAATTTTTTAATAGCTAAACTGTTTTTGTAAATTAAATAAAAAAGAACTTTCAAATATTTAAAATTAAGTTAAAAAAAGTTGGTTGAATTAAAATAGTTTTAGCAAATTAAATTAATTCTTGTGTTCTTATTTAAATAAAAACAGAAACAATTCAGAGTATCTTCAATACCTGTGAAAAAATTGTGTTTTTACATATTCTTAAATTGTACAGTAGAAAATTATAGGAGAAACAAATAATTTAACTGAAATGGGTTTTATCTATTTATGTAATTTAAACTGATGATGGATTTATTTAAAATGTATTTAATAAGAAAAAACACTGAATGAATAATTATGAAATTAATGTGCTTACATAACTTACAGGCTTTGCAGTAACTTAGTATTAATTTTCTGGAATCAGTCTCAGCTGTTTCTACAATAAACGACTGGTGTTGCTCTTTTTCAACATTTATGATTTCAACATTTATGATTTATGGTGATTGAAAATTTTCATACTTTTTATCCTTATACATATGAACATCATTAAATCATCATCAGATTATTGTGATAAGTATAATATTTTGAACATTCTCGTATAATATTTAAAACACTGATATACAATGTGATTAACAAATGTATACTGAAAAGTTTATAATAAAAGTTTCTTTATGCAATAATTTCATTGAAAGATTATTTTTTAGAAGACATTTTTTAAAAATATTATTTTCAATAATTCAGAATTATTTAATATAAATTATATATTAGATCTTTATTCTACATGCTAAAATTTTATTGGAGGTATGTATAATAATTAAAAGCAGATTTCTGCTAGTTTGCAAGTGAAAATATAACATTAAATCTAGAATTTCACATAAACAAGCAATTTTTCTTTTATATTCAAATTATTAGACACCGAATATCAGTTGAGATTTTTAGTTTGAAAATTATGAGACGAAACAAAAAATATACGTCTCTAAATGCATAAAATATGTTAAGAAAATTTCATTAAAAATCTATTGTATGCCTTTTTAACTGATTAAAAATTCATATTTGGATTAAATATTACATAATATTATGTATAATATTCACATATTAGTCATACATTCTGTAAAAAATTATCATTCTGTTTTGAAGATTGTACTTTCAGAATTTTAAATTTTCTGAACATTTAAACTCGTGCATATCATATCGATAAAACAGCTCCACTTATGAAATAAGCCAAAATATTAATAACAGATGTGTTCTTGAAGAAGAGTTTACAGAATAGAATATAAAGTTTCTTGTATCAAACAACAAGGTTTTTAGTTTTTTGTGCAATGATTCTTTACGACATTTTTCTGGAACTTGAAAAAGTAATAAAATTTTCAGGTTAAAACACGTTATAACAATTTCAGACTATTTGTTAATATGTTTTAAACTTGACAATTTTATCTTGAATTAATCATTCTTTCATTATATATATACATACATACATACATATATATATATATATATATATATACATATATATATATATATATATATATATATATATATATATATATATATAATGCATATATACACTAATATATACATAAAGAGAAAGTTATTAGTAAACAATACTTATTAAATGAATATTCTAAAACATGTTTTAAATGCTCGAAATTTCTTTGAATTAACAACGGTTGTTGTTTGAAAATCTAAAAACATTCATGTAAAATTTCTGTTTAATTTCTTTGTACTAAGTATTGAATTTAGAATTATAGACTGCATCCTCACAGCAAACTACTAACATTTTATTAAAAAAATATGGTAAAATAATTTAGTATCATAAAATACTATGACAAATGTTTAAAAAATGCTAAATTTCAATAATTATGAAATAATTTAAAATATACCTGTGGGGAATAATTAATATCTGAATCTATTTGTTGCAAACACATAAACATCATTAAATTACTGCAAAAAATACACTACGTATCATAAAGTTTGAGAAATTTAAAAGTAAATTCGTAATTGTAATGTAAGATTAGGATATATTTTAAAATTTTAATTTATCATTATTAGTTAGATTAAAAATTCTTATTTTCATTCATTACATATGATTTTTTACATATACGTAAAAATTCTAAGTACTTAACATTTCTCTTCGGAACATAAAAATTTTTAGTTCTAGATGATTTTAGAATGTATCCAGTTATCCTGCATTTTTTATACGTCTAAAATAATAATAATTTGAGAGTTTTATTGGTTTCCTCTCCAATTACACATGAATATGTTCTATAATCCATTAATTGTTTCGGGAAAAGATATAAGATGTACTAAAGTCTTGCAACAACTTAAAAAAATTAGATTATGCGCTACATAGAATTGAAATGCAAACATTTTGTTTGCTTCGAACATTTCTAAGTTTTGCTTTAGGTGCTTACAGTAATACTGAGAGACCAATTATTTATCTACATTTCTTAATACAAACTCTACTAATGAAAACAAATTCTACAAAATTATTTTGTCTTGATTAACTGTATTTTTAGTAAATATAGTACGCAATGTAGCGATAATTTCAAAATTTTTATGCAAGTAAAAATTAAATTTGCTTTTTTATTCCAGAAGCATAAATAAATCATTTTAAAGTGTTCTCTCACACTTTATAAACTTCTAAAGAAAGAATTTACTTCCATAAATATTTTCGGATGAGTGATATTCTCTTTTAGAAGAAATTCAAAAGTAGAAAATAAAAGTAGAGAGCATTTTAAAATAATTCACATATTTCTTCTTATACTTAAGCCAAGCAATATAGATTTTAAATATTCATATGTAATAAATCTGTTTCTTATGAATACTCTATAATGTAAATATTTAAGTGGAATCATTTTAAAATGATATGTAAATAATGTATTTATTTATTAAAATATTTATAAGAAATGAAAAACAAAAGACATATTTTTACAGAAAATTTTCGAATAGAAATTATTGACATTGTACGCTTTTTAATTATAGATCATTTTAGATGTTTCCTGGGATTTTGCAGACGTTTTGACACGCACGATACGTTTTGAGAATCTTAAATACTTGTAATAAAAATGCTCAATGCTTTATGTTTTTAAATACTAAATAATATTAAATTTTTTTTGGTTCTTACAAAAACGATATTTTAAGTAGTGAAAACTTTCAGAAGATGTAATTCCATAACTGGATTTTAATTAAATGTATGATCTTAATTTATCAAGAAAAAATCATTTAAAACGATTTGTGCAATTCTCCATTTTCGGGATTGAAAATATTATTTAAAAGTAGTGCATCAATTATGAATAAAATGTAACGAAAACAATCACATTTTCTAGAAGAAATAATACGTCATAAGTGTTATAAGAAAAGTAATACCAATTGAAGAAAGTTAATCAGAATAATTTTTTAATAATTATTTCTATTCTAGACGCTTGGCGTGCATATTTGCATTTGCGAAAGAAAAATTTTAAAATATACCAAATTTTCTCATTGTTTGACTTCCAATTTTAACACCTTGTAACTCACAACTGGATTGAACAAATAAAAAAAATGTATAATATTTTAGTGAGAAATGTCACGTTTCCAATCAGCATAAATATGAAATTGATCGATTGATACTTTACGAAATGTAGATCTCTACAGTCATCTACCAAAAAATGGATTTCATTTTTCCCAAACTAATATTCGGAAAATGGGAAATATTAATTATGAATAAATATTAAATAATGACTTAAATTTAACAGAACATTTAATGAGAATCATTTGAATTATAAATTTCTAAGCAATTGGTTCTTACCTGAAACACTAAGTAGCATCGAAATTAAAATACAAAAAATAAGAAAATCCAAAGTATAATAGTCTAAATCGTTTATCGAAAACACATTTTATCATATGCAAAATGAGAGTAAGTACACAATATAACTCATTAATGATAAATACATATTAAGTAATTTTTAGAAACCTTCAAGAGATAGTATTTTTTTGAACCGAAAATTTTTAGTACGTATAAAATTTCATAAGTATTAGTAATATCCTATAAATTATTTAAATTACCCTCTTTATATTGTTTATTTACTTGCTACAAATACCATTTTTGTATCCAAATAATTATCAAGTTTTAAATAAAAACAAATACGTGAAAGATGTATGCATCGTAAAATGAAATTAAAGCAGCTCCATGTCAGCGATTATCAAAAAATGCTTGTAAACCACATATAAGAAAAGACAACTACTACGTGAGTGAGACATGAAAATTAACGGCTTTCTTTAAAAAAGAATGTAGTTTATTACTTTGACCAATTTCTTACTTAGACATGTCACAGACTTTCACATTTCCTTTAAAAAAATGACATGCTTTAATAGGTAAATTGATTAAATTCATATTTCATTGTGTAGTATTTCTTCCTTTTTTTTATTAATTTTGCTTCCTTTTAAATTTTAAATTAGTACTTCTGAAAATTGTTGAATGCATGAAGGAGACAGTGAGCTGATATTTCTTGTCATTCTCTATTTCATTTTCACAGTAAGGCAAATAGAGCAAGAAAACAAAGAATCAAATGTATACAGATAGAAACCTAGAGGCAACCCTCGATTTTCTTGGTAGTTGAGAAGCAATTTACTCACGTCGTGAGGAAGCATGTCTCATGAGATGGTATTATGCATTCAGAAATATGCGTAATTGGGAAAATTTATCATGGAATCTTTTTCTTTTAGCAGCGTTTTAATTAGTTAGAAAATCAACTGCTATAGCTCAAGGGAATGTCTTTGATATAAATAAAGTTTCCTTTGGAGTTTTTACTTAAACATTTAATTTAATTCACCGTCATGATCTAATGAATGGTAGGGATTGCTTTTAAACATTTCACATAACGCATCACATTCACAAAATAATATTTTCTTTATAATATTTATTTTTGTAAAACTATTATAAATAATTTTTTATTTATGTATATTAATAAAAATAACATTGAAATAAAATGTAGTAATATCAAAATAAAGGAATGTATTTGAAGAAATATTTGTGAAACTAGAACATAATTAGATTTTATCAACAATCACATACATACATAACACAACATGTCACAAACTGGCAAGACTGAATAAATGAATAAGTATTTAAAGAAGGAATTTAAAATCTGTATATCATTATGTATATAAAATTATGACTAGCTAAAAATAAATTAAATGAAACATTTTACTCAATATATATATATATATATATATATATATATATATATATATATATATATATATGTTATGCAATAATTGCTACTTAACTCTTAGAATAATATAAAAATCTACAATTATGGGTATGTATATTGCAATTATGTGTATTTATATTGCATTTTTAAGAAGTATCGTAAAATATATTGGAACAAAGTTACTAGAATTTTATCACATGCTAAATACAATTTTATCATGTATCTCGTACATGCAGATGTGGTTTCGAACAGGATTTGACATTAAACTACTAAATCAGATGGGTATAATGTGCATAATGACGTGATTAATTCTATAGTAATGAAACTATGCAATATGCATATTAGCTTCGAAATGTAAACAAATTATAAATTTATAATTCAAAATAAATACTAATGAATGTGCTTATGAAGACATGTCGGAGGGAAATAACTACAATAGCTTAAAAATGAAAGTTTTATTAATAAAATCATGGCAAACAAATTAAAGAAAACCTATGTCTTATGCCAAAACGTTTGAAAACTTACCAATTTGCTAAGCTTCATTCAATAATTTTTATTCTGTAAATTTATGAAACGTTTTTTTTTTTGCTTAAATATAGTTTTGAGATTAAACTATGTTATAGAATACATGACAAAAAAAAACTAGTTTTTAAAAATGCTTTTTTCTTCAAAATATGTCATATATTTTTAAAAGTTTGCATTAAATAAAACTCAATACGAACAATGAAAGATAATTTCATTTGAATAATCTATCAAAATCGAAATTTTTTGAGTGAACTACCTAAAGCGCATCCTATGATTTATAAAACAATTAATATTATTTTTAAATTATTTATTTCGTTAACATATTATTTACAAAATAATTTTCCATTCAAAGACCTTATGCTAGTACTAATTTTTTAGTGGTATTGCTTTTTCCGTTTATGAGTACTAATTTATAGTACCTAAAATTTAACTCAGATTCTGAGTTATTAAAAGCATTTCTATATGAGATTGCGTTTTAAGCAATATTCACTTGAGCTAAATAATAGCTATAATATAAAAAATAGTTTATCTGTAATTTTAAACAAGTAGGTATATTTTATTTAAAGCAACAGGAATACTTAAATATATTTTTGAAAATATGATTTTTAAGAAATAGATGAAAATAAATTTCTTCATCAGATATGCATTTCATTTTAAAAGATTGAGTAACGTAATTAATTTTATACTTTTAAATTTTTACGAAACAGTTATTTAAATTTGAATAATAATGTACAATAAATTATTAAAAATAATATTTAAACTAATGTACTATATTTTTCTTTAAATAATCAATACACAAATCTTATTTAATGTAAAATGATATAAGAAATTACTCTTTAGAAAAAGAAGTGTATGTCTAGTTTTAAATTATCAAAAACATGCTTTCTCTTTCCATAAAAATATATTACTTCGTTATAAATGTACTTAGGAAAAATAGAATCAATATCAAAATTTATATATCTATCAAAACTAACTTTTTCAGACTCACACTCCAGGGAAGGAAAAAAAATTTGAAATTAAATGATCGATGTAGAAAATGTGAAAATAGTTTTTTAGGATATCCTGCAGCTAATTAACTTTGCATAAAAAATGTAATAAGAAAATAAAAAAAAATATTTAGAAAAAATGAAGTGGTTTTTTGCTTATTAAATTTAATTTCTCATTGAAACTTCTTGGATTCTTATAACGTGATTGAAATAAATGAAAATATTTCTGGTTTTCATAGAATTTTTAAAATCTTATTTTATAAGAAAAATTAAAACTTTCTCTCTCTCACACACACACATATATATAATATATATACAGGGTGATCCAAAAGTCAGGACGAACTTTAAAAATGAATAATTCGAAAACGAATCACGATACAAAGATGCGGTTTGCACTAAACGGATGGAAAAGAAACCGGGTTTTGTGTGGCAATGAAAAAAGAAATAGTTCTGTTGGCGACCAACAGATGGCGCTGTTGGATTTCTAATGTAGGAATATACAAAGCAACAAACGATATAAAAAGAAGCAACTGCAGCAGGTAATGGTAGTCGAAGCTGATATGCATCAAAATGCTGTCCATAGTTGAGAAAGCCCTCTTAGTTAAACTGCTTTATAAGAATTCGGAAAGTGCCATTGCGGCATTTCGAGCATATCGCTACATGAAGGGTATGCGAGACAGCAAAGGACCAATAACGTCTTCTGCATTGAACAAAATTGTGAAAAAAATTGAAGCTAAAGGTTCTTTGGCGTAACGTCAAAGAAGTGGACGTCCTCAAGTGCAGCTGCTGTTGCCATGACAGTGGAGCAGACGGTGCAAAGCATGTCGGTGGTTGCTGCACATGGGGAGTGCAGTGTTCGAGAAGTTTCGAGGCAGACAAGAGTGTCGTATGGAAGTGTCTGGAGAGCGCTGCGAGTAACTTTGCAACGGTATTCCTACAAGTTGCAACATAACCAAGAACTGAAACCTCCTGACATCGACTCTCGCCAACAATTTGCGAATTTGGTCTTCAATAAGACGGAAAAGCAGCTTCGACTTGCTTCACACTGTGCTTTCGACAGATGAAGCACATTTCACACTCTCTGGCGCTGTTAACACCCACAATTGTCGAGTGTGGACCACAGAAAATCCACATGCATTTGTTGAGATACCCTTGCAACAGCCTAAAGTGACAGTCTGGTGTGGCTTCACTGCTGATTTCATAATTGGTCCATTTTTTTCGAGGAAGACACACAGACAGGTTTCCAAACAGTTTCTGTCACCGGTAAGCGATATCTAACTCTGTTACAGAACAGCATTATTCCTGAACTGCAAGCGCGACAGGCTCTCCAAACAGTCACCTTTATGCAAGATGGAGCACCACCTCATATTGCTCTGCCTGTGCAACGCCTGCTACGCTCAACATTTGGGGAGGATCGCATTATCAGTCGCTACTTTAATCACGCATGGCCTCCTAGATCTTTCGATCTCACACCCTGTGACTTTTGGCAGTGGGGCTTCTTGAAGTCAAAAGTGTACAGCGACCAACCGGCATCACTAGCGGCACTGAAAGATGCCATCCGCCAAAATATGTCTGCCATAACGCAGGAAATGCTGTGAATGGTGTGGTGACTCGTCTCACAGCTTTACTTCTGAATTATGGACAGCACATTGAACATTTACTGTAGTAGGTACTAATTAACTGTAATTAATCTGACTTAATTACCATTTTTTCATTTGTAAATCTTCTTTTGTTGGCAAAAAAACACTATAGCGCCATCTGTTGGTCGCAGACAGAACTATTTTTTTTTCATTGCCACACAAAACCCGGTTTCTTTCCCATCCGTTTAGTGCAAACCGCATCTTTGTATCATGATTCGTTTTCGAATTATTCATTTCACCCT
>JAPDSC010098188.1:486749-498471 GCA_026290005.1 Latrodectus geometricus | reverse complement strand
TATATATATATATATATATATATATATATATATATATATATATATATATATATATATATATATTACATTTTTGGACATTTAGACTCTCACTCGTGTATGTAGACAATCACAGATATACTCTGGTGGAGGTCAAAAAGAGATGAGCCAAGTTTAATAAAGAGGTGAATGGCTGTCTCCAGCCTAATCCTTTGTTCTGCTGGAAGTCAGACAGATTTGCCAGTATTACACAAGGTTTGTTAGAGCAACCATTTGTAACATTTTTTTCGGTACTCTAATTTATTTTGAATCGATACTACAGTGATTCACTACCTTTTTATTGAAAAAATAAATTCATTAATTGCGGATAAATGAGAAGACATTCATTTTTATTTTTTTTAAGAAAAGTACTCGAAAATACTTTCTGAAGTGCTTTCCATTAAAACTACTTGCAACATGGCTTTTCATCACAGACGATAAAAATGTTTTGATATTTTAAAAGTTAATCACAAAGAGAAGTTTATTATACCATTAAAACCACAGGACAAACAAATATACAGTATTATGTTGCAAATTAGAATTTATTCTGTATGTATGGAACTCTCAGCAGAATAGACAACGGAGGAAGAAAATGTTTGCGTAAAAAGTTTTAAATTGAATACAAGAATATTACATATAAATTTGTATTTAAATTTATACAAACATTGTCAAATGAAATACTGTGCTCGTAAGAAAGATACTGCTGTGAAAGGAATGTTCAGTTCTAAAATAATCTCGAAATCTCCAGTTGATTAGATTGATCTCCAGTGAAAAGAGAGAAATAGGTTCATAATGGCTTATCAAGAACTTTGAACTAGTTTTGCCCAACTTTAACTGCTGAGAAGTAGTATCACGTTCTACCAAAATTTTTAACATCTAGTACTTAAGCAGTATTGCAATCAGAAAATGATAAAGAATTCAGTAATTAAATCATATCCGAAATATGCATTATTTAAAATGATGTGAAGATGGCTCATAGCAAGCCTCGTCAGAGTCAAGCACAAAGCTGAGTTAAAAGGAGCAATCATGATATACGGAACATGCTAATTGATTGAGGAACGATGATAGCATAAATTAATGATTGGAGGATATTAAATTTTGTTCAATTTACCAAGAAAATACTTTAACAAGCAATTGAAAATTTTACTTTCAAACAGCTTTAAGCATATAATCACTTCGCAATTTGTAAAGATAGATTACAATTTTTCTCAAAAAATGTCTTTGAGAGAATTAGCTTCAGCTAGACTATTATTGCATAAGAAAATGTTTCAGAAATAAATGTAAAAGCAAGGGACTCTTGTGCAATTACATGTGTCATAAAATTTTATAAATTGTAATAAATAAGATTTGAATTTCATAATTAAATAATTACTTTATTACTATTTAGCCCTTTTTCATTTAGAATGTACTGTATAATTAATAAATTTGCTAATTACTTTCTTTTTATATTTAGAATTTACTGTTTGATTTAAGTTCTAACTCACTCCTCTCAGAAAGAGAGGTGAACAAGTTACGTCACCCTTGTGACGTTTTACAAGGCTAAAATACAGAGAAAGAAATATAAATCTCAGACATTCTCAACATTCATCATTAGGGCATGCTGAATGCCCACCTTTGAAAATGTACATCAGAAATAAGGGTATTTAGCAAATATTTTGGACATACACCAAGTGATTATATGAATTTTGACATTCACCAGTGAAAATCAACATTTACCATATTTCGGTCTTACACAGTGACATAGATATGTCTTGTTTGATGCTACAAAATGTTTGTATCTTCTTGAGATACTTACGGGTTGCCTTTTACATTAATCCAGATATTCCTATGAACATCGAACGATCACATCCAGATATTCTTATGAACTATGTTTGTAAGCTCGAGTTAAAGTTTTCCCTAAATGTATTCGTATTAAAAATTTAAATTCAGAATTAGGTTATGTGTTTACTAATACTAATTAGTTATAATATTATATCCGAGCTATTCAATCACATAAATGGATTATTATTAATAATAGTATATATATCATAATAAGTTGAAATTCCGATCTTCATAAAAAAATCTCTTCAATTTTAGTAGAAAATAAACTATCTTCTTGTGGGTTGTCGTTCAATGTAATGTTTGAAACAATTTAGCTTAATAAATAATTACAATAGCTTAATAAAGTTTTATGAATAAAACTTTTAAAATTTACTTTCACCATGATTAATTCAAGATATGTTTCTTAAAAAAAAACAATGCAAAATTAAAAAATATTTGTTAGGATATCTCAAAAATCAATATGAATTTCTTTGATTATTTTTCTGCGATCATTATTTTTGTTTATAATTTACTGTGATAGAAGTAATAATTTTATAGAAACTGAGCAAGACTGAGAGTTTCACAGTAAATATTTACAATTTTATTGTTTTCATTAAAATTTGAAACTAGTAAAATTAAAATAAAGAAATATTTTTAAATTAACTAGCATCAAATTCACATGGACTGGGATATTAGATTTATTTATAAAATTCTTTGTTTAAGAAGAGTTGTTTTGGGCAATTATCTTTCTATAATTTCATTACTACTTCCCCCATTAAAATAAAATTCTTATAAAAACTTTTGACCTTTATTAAGTTATTTATTTTCAATCTTTAAGTGATTGACTAAAGATTTCTCGATTATTTTCATGAAATGTTTAAATTGTTCAATTAAATACTCTTTAAAAATACATGCTATTTTTCTAGTTTTATGAATGAATTAAGGACTGCCTCGCACAAATATCGAAAAGTATGCAAATGTTTAACACCAGTCATTTATTTATTTGGAAGTTAAAAGAAAACTTCAAGCATGGAGGTTGTAGAAGATAAGAAATGCAAATTCATCTGTTTAATTCTACCACGAAGCAAAAGAGCTGAACAAAAACTTCACTCAAAAACACACTTTGAATTCATTCCTGGTTCTCCATACTATTCATAAATTCATGATGCACTTTATTTTTTTCCATTTTGCTTTTTAAAAGTAAGAGAAAAACTAAGAGTAGAAGTTTTTCAAACTGATACGCGCGAGGATTTCCTATTTGTGGTTACTTAGATATTTATGTATTTATTAAAAAAGTTTGAAAAGCCTTTTAAAAATAAAAAAAGGAAAATCTTAAGAAAAATATTTTTCATAGCTTCTCACTTAAATTTGTGAAACTTGGTAGAGGGATCACTACAGTATATTGAGGTAAGCAAACTTCCACACACTTTTACTGAAACAAAACCAATTATTGAAATGATTTTCATAATTCTTATTTCATTCTTCTCATAAAATCATTTTTAATCCAAGTAAGTAAAATAAATAATTTTTAATTTATTTAATTTTTAAGTTTCAATTTAATTTCATTGCAAGTAATGTTTTATTACAAATAATTACCTATAAGAAGAAGCAATTAAAAAGTCAGCATATTTACTTCAATACTAAATTTACATTAAAGTATCTCAACTAATTGATTACAGAAAAGTCCTTATTTTAGTTGATATATTTGTACCACAAACACATATACTCATCAATATATGTGTAATTGTTTTTACATTATTAAATTTACCTTTTATTTTATTTTTGAACATAGATATATGTTCTTATAAGGTTTTTAGTTTTTTACAAGATCAATAAATGGAATGCATTTGCATTAAAATTTACACTTAAATAATTAATTGGTAAAAATTGTTACCAATTAAAAATAAATAATATTTATAAGGTGAAACGGGAGTATATAAGGTATATCTTATATAATTTGAAATAGGATTAAAGAATGCAACAGTGACAACTATAAATATTATAAAATATGCTGATTACGGTAAAAAAATATTTACACTAAAAGTCTATAAACATATTGGATTTCTTCCTACTTTACTCTTATACTGAATTACTAATTCCTATACTATAAGGTGAAATAGGATTAATTAATGTAACTGTGACAACAATAAATATTATAAAATATACTGATTACGGTAAAAATATTTACAGTAAAAGTCTATAAATACAAATGATTTCTTAATATAAGGATTTCTTAATATAATGATTTCTTATCATAAGGATTTTCTACTTTATTCCTATACTGAATTACTAATTCCTATACTATAAGGTATACCTTATATAAGGTGAAATAGTATTAAAGAATGTAACTGTGACAACGATAAATTTTATAAAATATACTGATTATGGTAAAAAAATATTTACAGTAAAAGTCTATACATAAAGGATTTCTTCCTACTTTACTCCTATATTGAATTACTAATTCCTATACTATAAGGTATACCTTATATAAGTTGAAATAGGATTAAAGAATGTAACTGCGACAACGATAAATAATATAAAATCTACTGATTACGGTAAAAACATATTTACTGTAAATGTCTATAAACATAAAGGATTTCTTCCTACATTACTCCTATACTGAAATAACCATCTCATACTAAGTTGCCGACAGTTTAATCTCAATATTATTCTAAGCCGCAAAATGGTGACTGTTAACTATTCAACACGATTTCGGAAATTCGGTGAACCAAGCATAGCCGATTACTAGCTTGACAAAGGGAGTGCGTCTGACACTTGCATAATAAGTGCTAGGAGGGAAAGCCGAACATGTAAACTTCGGACTGCTATTTATACATTTAAACAGATAGCTATAATAGAAGCTCAAGGGCATGTAAACATTGCAGAGCAATCTCTTTAATCAAGTGCCAGATTTAAATTCTAAAAGGAATTGCTTACATTGCTGAGATGTTATGTCTATATAAAAAATATCGAGTTTGGTTTGCTATAAAGTCCAAGGTAAATACAAGTTAAAATTATAATGTAACTGGATTTGAAAAGAAAAATATCTCAGTTTTCTAAGCAATTGAATTAAAAATTGCTGTCACTCCGAAAGATGCCATTTGAAATTTTTTGTGAGACACTTATACTATAGAGAAGTTGTCATAGCTATTTAAGGATTCAGTTTCTACTAAATCAATTTTATTGATAATTTCTCGTGTTTACTGTCATTTGGAGGAAAAGCAGAAATCACTCAAGCTCCCATCTCAAAGAATTTTTTGCATGAATTAATATCATAACATCTATCATCGTTATTTAAGAATGCTGCAACAGATTTATGAGGTTTCAAACCGAAGAATATATATATATATATATATATATATATATATATATAGTTGTTGGAAACACAATATACTTTGATTTTTAACTATAGTTAACAATCAAAGTGCTCCATCATCTCTTATCTTTTTAAGTGTCTATTTATCTTTTTTGGAAACAAATCCCATGCATATGATTTTTTAATATATGAATTAATTAAAATGTTTCTAATTCATTTAACTGTTTATAATTTACTTTCATGCAATTATTTAACATGTTTAGGATAAAGAATTAAAAAAAATTTTTTATGAGTTCTGAAAATTGTTTTTATTAGATAAAAAAAAAATTAAATTAAAGGAATTTCAAAGTTTTTTTGAAATTTGAAGTCCTATATCTTAAATGAATTGAATTCAACTGATATGATATTGTTTTTGTTCCTTTATTAATAAAATAAGCACAAACATTTTTCCTGAAAATTTTCTTGCTTTTCATGCAGTTTTTATTTTATAATAAATTACGGATTACCACCACTTTAAACGAGACGAAATAATATTATTAGTATAGGAGAGTGAATATAATGTTTTGACGTCATCAAGAAATTCTGTAAAATATCTCTGTAATATTCCAGATCTTCTTTAAGAGACTGTAGTAAAACGATATGTTTTGCATGATTGAAATATATTTAGAAAATCAAATATTTAAATTCTAACAACACTCAATTCCTCAGATTTCCAAAGGAGTCCATGACTATAATATTTTAATGAGAATTATTGATCTAAAATATCATTCAGATGGTTTCACATATAATTTAAATAAAAAATATTGACAAATATATTTATTTCAACATTTACACACACATACAATGATTAACCTACTTTTTATTCTTCGTAAATCATTCAATTTTAATAAAGTAAATGCAGCTATAATTTCTAATCTACATATGTCTTGTCAACATAAATTCTTATTTGATCGGGGCCCAGTTTCAAAAGACATGAAATGATGCATTATTATGATCTTATGACATTTAATTATATTAAGCTTTACATGTTTGCCAATATATGTTCGTAATTTTTGTAGCACTTACATTTAAATTATTTTATATACTTGGTAAAAACCTAAAATACAAATTGTTTCATTAAATTTTATTTTGTCGAGTGCCAGCCAGGCCAAGCAATATGGGATGCGTTGGTTCACTTTTTCAGCTGAATCGTAATTTGGTATGAAGTCGGATTTCTTCAGTACACATGCCATAGATACCCGTTTATCGGATAGGCAGCCATTTATAAAAGGAAAAGACACAGACAGGAGTACATCCACGTCCAATCTGAAATTCAAATCTAGGACATCCTTATCCGCAATCAGGCACGCTGTCCAATAGACAAGGTTGGTGACATTTCATTAAAATAAGGTAATCAAATGAAATTTCGAAGCTTTTTTTTTAAAAAAAATAATTTATCAAACCCTTTATTTCATTTTGTAATCAACTATAAAAATATATTTATCAGAATAATATTTAATTTTAGATAGAATATCTTAATAAGACAAAGTTTTAAAGATAGTTGATATCATATTTTAAGAGTTTAGATTATTACATAAAAAGCTTTCTTAATCCATATTGTTTTCTGTTTTAGTTATTAAGAATAAGAAACCAAAAATTATTTTATTCAATTTTTAAGCATTTGTGTAGAAAAGAATTTCCTTAATAATGTGGAATAAATTTCTTGGAACAAAAATCTGTTAAATGAATAAGGTAAAAAAATTTCTTTCTCACCCACTCCGAAGTATAACTTTTTTCTCGCAAAATTCCCTGTATTAAGTCCCTAAGTAAGCAGAACTGTCACAAGAAGTTAGTCTTCAAATCATTTATCTTGGATAGGAAACCACTGCTTAGATCCCCAAAGTACTTCTTTTACATATGTCAGTATAAATACAGTTGAAAAAATGTGACCGAAAGGTGATAAATTACCTGCCTACGCTTCAGGTTTCATTTTTTTCCTAAATACAATGATTCATGTGCTCAATGCAAAGAAGTAATCTAACTATTCTCTTTTCGTTCATTCCAGGCACAGAAGCCAAAAAAGAATCTTATTTTATGTCTCTTAAACTATTAATTTCACCAGAGATATACAACTAGGCGGAATTCTACACACTAGGTAATTTTGAAGCCATTGCAACGAGAACAATTTTTTTCTCTTTCTGAAATATATTGATTTCCTATTTTATATATATCTCAACTTTTACTGTAGATTTCAATATTTATATTGAAAAATAGTAGAATGCATCCCACTCTGTCTGATGAACAGCGTGCCTGACTGCAGCTAAGGAGTTCCTGGGTTCAAATCTCGGTTCAGGCATGAATGTATTTTCTCTCTCTCTTGTCTTTGTCGTTTCCTTGCATGAATTGAGTATGAATGGCTGCATAATGTATAAACGGTTACCAATGGCATGTGTGTACTGAAGTCGGACTCCACACCGAATTGTGGTTCAGTTGAGAAAAAAATGAAGCAGGGCACCCCATATTTTTCAGCCTGGCTGGACTCGAAAACAACGACAATAAATTGAAATTGTGTGAGTTCTTCCAATTATAGTTATTTGTTACAATGCTTTTATTAATAAACAAACCATCAGACTCGGATAATACAATAGGATGGAGAGAAAGTTATTTCATAAAATGTAGAAGAATTACATCGTCGAATTTCTTTTATGTCAATATAAAACCTATTTGAATTGAAACAAATGTCTTTATTAATTAATTATTCCAGGAATAATAGATTTTAATTTGATGTCGTAATGCTCTCATTTACGTTGTTAAGCATAATTAAATTTA
Organism: Latrodectus geometricus; assembly: GCA_026290005.1. Lineage (NCBI taxonomy): Eukaryota > Metazoa > Arthropoda > Arachnida > Araneae > Theridiidae > Latrodectus > Latrodectus geometricus. The sequence continues at coordinate 490,532 of JAPDSC010098188.1, read as the reverse complement.
GTATTTCCTTCATTGCATTTAGTTTTATTGCAGTTAATTATTTAACTTCTTTAAATTGTAAATAACTACCTTTATAAACTAAGATAATAGGATTATGACTTATTAATTCTGGTATAACTTTTCTGAGACACCTTTACAAATATTTTTAAGAAGTAAAAAGGCTAATTAAATGTTTGCTATAGGTTGTTCCACATAATAAAATTATTTAATTTCATATTGGAATACATTAAAGGTAACTGTATAAAGTACAGCTAGTATTCTAAAGTTTTAAAACCGCATAAATCTGTGTGGTTATGATGAACATAAATTTGATCTATTGCACTTAGTATAGGTACATAAAAACACCATTAATCAGCATCAACACCATTATATATTAACTTAGTGCTAGGAACTATTCATACCTAAAAAATTATGTTTTTAATTTACATATTATTTAACAAATGACATATCTTAAATACATACATTGAAGCAAAATATGAATTTATTGCATGTGTGTGCCTATAAACATAAATTTATTGCATTATATACATAGGTTTCATTATTGCTTTTATAGATTTTATATATGTTTGTGCATAACAGCTATTATTATGAAATAAATATTTAATACGTTTGTCTTTGATAAACAATCATTATATCAACTAATTTCTGACATTTTAAGGTCATGCTATTTAAAAATATGAAATATCTAAAACTATTTGAATTGACAAATTGAAATAATAGCAATAGTAAATAAAATCACTTAATCAGATTGGTAGTTTTTTATAATTATATTATTTAGAATTCATAATGATATAGCTAATTCCAAATGATAAAGCGTGTGTTAGTTTAACATAATAAAATAACTGAGTCAATATTGTTGCATATTATTCTCTGACATACTTCATCTTCTCACATAAAACATAATTAGCATTGTGTTGAAAGCCATGTTAAGTGTACCAGCAGCATTAATTGCTAGAATTTGTTGATTGGCATCAAATTTGTACATAAATTTAGCTATCATATTTTATTTGTATATTGGTGAAGAATTGAATTTTTGTCAAGTAAATATGGAATATTAAATTTGGAAAATGGGTATAGATGTGTGTGTGTGTGAACAAGCTTTTTTCATGTATGCCCATAGTCCTTTAAGGTCCACCAAGTTCAAACAGCTTGTACGTTTGACATTTTTATTTTTATCAATTACTTTAATCTTGTTTATTTACTTGATAAATTTGATTAAACAAAATGATGACAATTGTAATTTTTCTGCAGCTACTTCGGAATATGGTTTTACGGAAAGAGAATTTTTCAGACACATTATTTTCTTTTTACTCTCATTAACTATGAAATTGCATGAAAAATACTTTCTGCTCAATATTATCTAATGCATATCTTCGAAATTTATTATTATTGTTTCTTAATATCCCCGTTTTCCTTGAAATTCAAAGCAATTTATACACAAAAAAAACCCAATAATTTTCCAAAACAATTCTAACATTTCCATCTATAAAAGGGTTTATGTATAAAAATCTATTTACTGACAAATTTTAAAATTAATGATAAAAAATTAAAAAAATTAATATTGGAGAGCAGCACAACAATATAAAATTTTAAATCAATTTCCTATTAATATTAAATTATTTTATTTTACGATTAATTTTTATTTACTTATTATGATCAGTACAATAGATGTCGAAAAGTCATAATACTTTTTATAAACTAAAATTGTATTTTTTTATTTTGTAGTGATTATTATTGATTAAATTAAACTTCTAAAGCTAAAAGAAGAGTTCAGGTAGATTTTACCTTATATCTTCTATTTTTTAATAAAAAAACAACCCACAAATTATATCCTTGTTTCTTTACTATGTGTTATATTTCATACATTATGAAACACTTTGAAAACGAGCCTAGACTCATTACTAATAGCTTTGTGTAGTCCTAATGTTAAGTACATCACTATTGTATGAGAACTATATTTATTTAAAAATAGTTTAGATTTAGGCATTTTTACATCTTTTGGTATATCCCTGATGTTATGGATGATAATGTAATAGGACCAATCAGATAAATGTATGTTTGCATATAAACATGTATTCCTCAAAACGTTTGCGTTACTTAAATTTTTAAAGATATACAATAATCGTTTGTCATTTACATATTTTATTATTTTGTTATACACTTTACTAATATTGATCTTAAAAATAACTGGTCAATAAGCATCCTTCAGACTACATCATTAAGTATATTATAGTTTTCATTTGCAATAAAAATAAAGCTAATCCATAGCTGTGTAGATCCTTATTCTTACAACATAATAAACACAATAAAAAAATGGACACACAATGAAATTCAGACAACAGTATTAAAATATTAAAAATATTTGAAAAAAATATGTATAATCCCAAACCCAATTGTAATATTGTATGACCATTAACAATTGTGTAATTATTTTATATCATTAATTATTCTTAATTATTGAGTGTTACGATTTTCATAAATATTCTTTATCATTAATCTAATTTTATATGTATTGTGATGTGGCAGCTTCAGTTTTGAAGTTATCAGACACGTGGATTAGTAATACATGCAAAAAGCATGAGTCTAAGTTCTCAAGAAGTAAAATTATCGTCACATAAATTTTACGTTTTGTAAAAATATTAATAATTTTATTGATATGAATTATTTTAAGAGAAGTATTGAAATATATTAAATTTATTAAATAATTTAAGATGATACAATAATTTTAATATTTCAAGTAATTTAAGCACATTACCAAGTAAGTATCTTTATTTTCTTATTATTAAAAAGAAATTTTCATGCTTTCAACAGCTATCTTATTAAATATGAAATGCCTGAAGTCATTTTGGTTTGATTGTGCAATCTGTAATTTTACAGTAGCAATTCAGCTGGAAGATCTTACATACGTGTAACTTAAAAGTATTTTCTTTTTCCATTTTCATAAAAGGAAATGTTCCTTTATTCGTTTTCTCCATTCTGATGGGTGTTCTAAATATGATTTGAAGTAACTGAAGGGAAAAACAGACATTTTGCAGGCAGTAAATGAAAGAAAATGGGGTTTTGTTTTACGTAATATTTTCTTTCTTTCTGCTTTTTTCCCCTATTACTTGTTCCTCTATTTTTATGTACTTTGTTCTTAAATTTTGCTTTAAATCAGTTCAACTAAGAAAGGAATATTAAAATGTAAAGGGGAAATTAACGAAAGAATAAAAATAGCAGAACATTAATGTGTTTATAGCATAAGTAAAACTACTTTGAAAATCGCTGAGAAAAATGCCATATGCCTGGCATGTTTTACATTTTCAAATTTATTTAGAAAAGAACGTGAAACAAGGCAAACAAAGAGAATAAAATTGAATAATATCGTTTGAGTTACATTTAATTCTGTTGTATACTTATTTTCAGATATTATTTGATTTTATTTCTCTTAAGAAGGAATAAGAAAGAAATAATAAACAACAACCAAATAATTTTAAATGAGATTTTGCTTGAAGATTACCACATTATAAGAGTTAGAGTATATATTAACTCGGTGGTTGCACATGGAATAGCAATTCAGAAAAAGTGACCGTAAAGATACAGCAAATAAGAAAATTAAAATTAAACTGTTCTCTTAAATTAATAAAAGAAAATTAAAATTAAACTGTTCTCTTAAATTAATAAAAGATTATTTGTCTTTATTTTAAGTCTTATTGAAGTAACTTCAATCATTAAAATAAATTTATATATATATAAGTTACAACAAGAGAACAAAAGAATATTGAAATTCTTCTAATGTGGTAA
>JAPDSC010098188.1:462420-481749 GCA_026290005.1 Latrodectus geometricus | reverse complement strand
AAAAATCATATATGATTTTTATTTCATGCTATAATTTTAAAAAAGAAAAATCTAATTTTTTAAGTATTTCTTAATATTTAACTAACATTTTTCGAAATATTATTTAACTACACTAATGGCCATTAAAATTGCTACACCAGGAAGAAATGCAAATAACAAAATGATATTTATTAGACAAATATATTATACTAAAGATAACAAGTGATTAAATTTTCAAAACATTTTATTGGCTAGATCCTGAGAAATCAGTACCCAGAAAAACCACCTCTGGCAGTAATAACAGCAGTTATACGCCTGGGCATTGAGTCAAACAGAGATTGGATTGCATGTACAGGTACATATGCCCATACAGCTTCAACACGATGCCCCAGTTCATCAACCGTAGTGACTGGCGTTTGGTGACGAGCCAGTCGCTTGGCAACCATTGACCAGACGTTTTCTATTGGTGAAAGATCTGGAGAACGTGCTGGCCAGGGCAACAGCCGAACATGTTCCGTATCAAGGAAGTTCCGTACAATACCGGCAACATGCGGTGGGGCATCATCCTGCTGAAACGTAGGGTTTCGTAAGGCTCGAATAAAGGGTAGAGCCACGGTCATAACACCCCAGAAATGTAACGTGCACTGTTCAAAGCACCGTCAATGCGAACAAGAGGTGACCGAGACGTGTATCCAATGCACCCCATACCATCACGCCAGGTGATGCGACAGTATGACAATGACGAATGCACGCTGCCAGTGTGCGTTCACCACGATGCCGCCAAACATGGATGCGACCATCATGATGCTGTACACAGAACCTGGATTCATCTGAAAAGATGACGTCTCGCAATTCGTGCGCCCAGGTTCGTCGTTGATCACACCATTGAAGGCGCTCTTGTCTATGACGCAGCGTCAAGGGAAGCCGCAGCCATGGTATCCGAGCTGAGAGTCCATGCTGCTGCAAGCGTCGTCGAACTGTTCGTGCAGACACTTTTTGTCTTCCAAACGACCCTGTTTCTAGACTCACAGCTCGTGACTTGGTTGCACGATCCATTACGGCCATGCGGATGTTATGCCTGTCTTCTCGGCTGCTAGTGATAGGTGGCTGTTGAGATCCCGCATGGCGTTCCGTATTACTGTCCTGAAATCATCGATTCCATATTCTGCTAACAGTTATTGGATCTCGACCGACGCGAGCAGCAATACTGTGATAAGATAAACCGCAATCCCGGTACACTACAATTCGACCTTTATCAAAGTCAAAAACGTGCTGGTACGCATTTCTCCTTCTTACACGAGGCATCACAACAACCTTTCACCAGGCAACAACGTTCAAATGAAATGTGTGTATGAGGAACCGGCTGAACAATTTCCTCATTTAAAAACAATGTAGGTGTCGCCACTGGTGCCTGCTTTGTCTGAATGCGCTGAAAAGCTAATCATTTGCATATCACAGCACCTTCTTCCTTTCGTATAAATTTCACGTCTGTAGCATGTCGCCTTCTTGGTGTAGCAATTTTAATGTCCAGTAGTGTATTAAATTTTCATTACTAGCAGAACGCCCCAAACACCATAAAACCGAATTATCAATTTCAGGAATCCACCAATTTTTTTCTTTGTTTGGCTGACTTTTGTATGTATATTCATTCTTAAATTTAGCTTTTTTTAAAATAAAATATGAATTACTTTATTTTTAATATTCTTTAGTGAATGAAAATGAATCCATATATTGATTGTGGGTAATTAGTTATAGATGCTTATAAGTAAAATACAAAAAAAAAACAACAACAAGTGTGTGAGTTATTTTTTTAGTTACTCAAAATAAGTATAATTTCTGAGAAAAATTTTAAAAAATATATAGCATTATCAAACATTTATGATATCTGTATATTTTTGATATAATAATAATATTATATATTATTTTTCAACAGAAACGTAATTCATCCTCCTAACCCAAAATATGTTCTAATCAATAAAATTTTGACATGCAAACGGGTACATTTATTTATTTTCAATTGAAATCAATACAGTTACTGCATATTTTTGTACAAGGATTTAAATAAATTTTAATATAAATCTCAGTAAAAAAATTTAAAAACGTTTAACTTCAATTACTTTGCATATAGAATGGCAAGATATAATTCTATATCAATAAAAGTGAGGAATTATGTGGTACTTAAATAAACATTTATTATGGTATATTCAATGACATTTTTTGTATTTTGTTAAATATTAATTAACATTGTTATGTTAAAATGTTAAATAACAATGTTATGTTAAAATTCCATAAAATCTAAATGAAAATAATTTTCAAACTTTAAAGAAGATTCTAATTTTGCATTAGAAATTTTTAAATCAACTTAATATTAGGATTGTATTTTCTTTCTAAATGTTACGAATTGGATTATGGTTTTAAATAATAGAACCAAATGACATTATTAAACTCTATATTCATTTGTATTCCCTTTTTAAGCAAATAAATAGTATTTAAACCTAACATTTATTTATTTATTATTTTAATAACAACTTTTAAAGATTTTCTACACGAAATGATATTTGCATTTCATAGTAATTTGATTTTTAAAATTGCATTAAAATTATAATTTCATTAATTTTTTTATTTTTTATTTAAATATGCACTATAACGTATTTAAAATTGCTTCTATTGAATCTATATTTACAGTTATTTAACCAAAAATGTTTCTGTCTTTCCCTTAATGTATGAGGCAAGACTCCGGAAGGATAATCTATGAAAAATACTTCCAGAAGGCAATTTTCATATTGGATGCTAAAATATCATATATTAGCACTCGGCCATAGTACTATTCTCTAAGTGCTATCAGAAACATATTAATTATTTTGATATAATAATAAACTTTTATAGTTGGGATAGGAAAACATTACTTTTTCTTTAGTTCTATTAAGATAAATCATAATCTGCTGCAATAATCTGTTACATGAAAACGTTTACATTTTTAAGCAAAAGAAATTCTGAAATTACTTCTAGCTGTTATGCAAACAAAGGCTCAAAAAGGATGTACGACCTTTTACATTATAATTTTAGTTAAGACAGAACTAACAAAACATTAAGCCCTAGCTTAATTTGATTTAAATATTAGAATTCTTAAGCTAATTCAGTGGTATTTCAAAAGTTTCAAAATATTTCCTGTCACAAGTATATATTTTTAGAACAAAATTTGAATTATTATAGATCTACTGAGACAACTGGATTTGTGGAAACTTAAGAAATACATTGACTAGATAACCTCGAAACCCAATAAGATAGTTTTTTTCTTAGCGTGATTAATTCATACATTATTGTGATAAAAAAAAATTCTGAGAATTTATTTCTGGGAATTTATAATTTTTAAGGGTATTTCTCTTGTTAAGAATAGACAAATAAACATAGGTTTGAAAAACATTTTTGTAAAAAGTTTGAAAAAAAATTAGAGATAATGACTGTTTGATCAATGCAGTATATGCTAACTACGATGTAAATCAATATTATATAATACAAAACATTATGATCATAACTATCATTTGACATTGATCTCTCTTGATTGTATGTTACGTGATTCCGCAGAAACGCACACAAATTACCACAAAAAATACAAACAATAATTCATGTTATTATATGCATATCTGTCATGAAAACGAATGCCGTTATAAAATTCTTTGTATGAACTATTATGGTGTTCTGAACACTCGGAGTGACTATTCTAAATTGCACTTCTCATCAGTTATTCTTGAGATATTGTTGTGAATATTTATGATAACTATATGAACAATAGGTAAGATAACTATATGAGCGATACACGATGCTGAATATTAAGTTTTTTGATAAAATTTAATTTGCTGTAGACTAAAAGATCATGATGTACTCAGAAACATTTAAACTTTAAAGTTATTCCTGCCGACAGACTCCTTTTACTCAGTGAATAGATTTCAACATTCTGTATAGTAATGTTGCTTGAATATAATCTGCATTTTTAGATCATTAATTTTTTATATTATTGGCTGATTTGGCATAAGTACTCATAAGTACCACTTGTAATATCCGACGAGCAGTGCAATTTTATAATGCATCATATAAATTCACAAACATGCTGAAATTATACAACCAGATAAAGACAAAATAAACTAAATAAAAATAAATATTACTCTTCGGACTACCAAAATCCACCATCTGCCAAAGTCATTTAGATCAACTGCATTTTCCCTTAAAATCATGTAATAACTGTAAAGAACCTTCATATTCTCAGTGATAAGTTATATACTATTTTATCCGGATGAGACGTTCCTTCCACATCATCAAAAAGAGTTCAATGTCATTCAGTGGGGGTAATTTTAGTATTTTGCTAATTGGTAAACATTTATATGCTTAATATTCAATTTAGCGTTGCACATTAAACATATAAATTCATGCAGAATTTAATTCATTTGTTTCATTTAAAATAAACAAATATCCTCATCAGAATCCAATGTTATTTTTTAGAATTTTTTGTAATTTAATTCTAATTACATTTTTATAAATTTGACCTCTAGTTTTAATAGATACCATACATTTAAAATGTAATTGGTTACTTAAAAAAAACCGTATATATTTTGTGTTAAAATATTAATGATTTATATACTTTTGAAACAGAATCAAAGTATACTAAATTTAGTAATTTTATCATAATTCTATCTGTGAGTTTATATTTTCTTATATATGTAAATCTACTATTTAGCAAAGATTGTAAGAGGTACTGGGATTTTGACAAAAATATCATTAACAATATTAGGATTCAAATAAGCTTAATATTTACTAAGATAAAGTATAGTCAAATAGAAAATTAGATTGTGCTCAAGATAAACCAGTGCATGATATCAGTTTACAAACATGCTGAAATTATATACCGAGATACAGAAAAAATAAATTAAAAAAAAATAAATAATAAATAAATAAAAATAAATAAATAAATAATTAAATAAATGTGGCATGAACTGTTAGGATTCTAAACTAGAATTATTAAATCCGTTTCTTTTAGATAATTGGAACTCAGGTTTCAAAGGATTCTCATGATATACAATAATCATTTAAATGCTGTATAATAATTTTAATAGAAAAAACAAAACGTAAAATTTCAATTCTTCATCCTTTAATTTAACTCCAAATTATTATAAAAGTATATTCATATTATAGTATGATTTTTATACATAGACATCATTTAGTGTGAAAATATAGGAATATTTGTCCATGAAAATATATGTACAATTGTACAAGATTTATTTAAGGTTTATCTTAATTTTCTTGATTTCTTTTTAACTAATGTGCCTTATATCATAAGTCATAAGTTAAGAAATTTTTTGGGTTATGGGTAGTGATGCCATTTTCTGTTTAAAGCACTTCGTTATTCAGGGAGATATTTTGCTTAATTTTGAATTTTTAAAGGTGTTTTCTTGAAGCTCCTTGTTATTAACATGCTTTTTTCAAGCTGATTCAGCCATGTCTGTAGTTTATGACTAAAGTTTATTTTCAACCATTAAACTAATGATCTTGGTAGAATTATCTAGCATATGTGTTTTGCTGGTAAATCATCAATGAGATGATGATGATAGATATTAAAATAAACGCACTGATCCAGTAATTCATGACTGAGATTTAGGCTAACATTTAAGGTTTTCATTAATATAATCACAAGTATTTTATTAATAATACTCAAAGACAAAAACAATTTTCCTCATAAAAATTAAACAGGAAGTTATGAAGAAGGGGTTTTTAAGAATTAATAAAAACATTGAGAAGAAATTCACTTAAGAGAAAAAGTAGCAAATCAATATGAATGTATAATAAATCATGAATAAAAATGTTTTACATTTTTATATTACTTATTTTTCACATTTATTCTATGAATAAGTTAATCTAAAAGTATATTAGTAATATTAAATATTAACTAGAAATTTTTATTTATCTTTTACAAAGCAATCAAAAACGATTTAATAATGCATAAAACGAAGCGCATGTGTCCAATAAAACCAAAAATTCTGAGTTTAAAATATTATTAAAAATTATGTTAATTTTTATATTAATAAAATATTTTATTCTTGATAATAAAATAATAATATTTAAAAATTTTTTAAAAGTTAGTATTTTTAGTTAAAAAACATTTCTTTTATTTTTTCCTTTTAATTCAATTAGAGAAATTATGGATATAGCTGGGGTAAATCTATTTCACAGATAGGAGTTAAAAATAAAATTACACAGTTTATTTAAAGAATATCAGAAATTTTTGAATTTTTAATGGCACATAAATGCATAGATTTTATCTGGCGTTATTATTCTTAAAGTAATAAATTCGAATTAAATTCGAAAAGTAATAAAATCTAATCTGTTGTAAATTAAAATAAATGTGCATTGGCGATAGTTTGGAACCTTTCCAGTGTATTAGGGTTTTAGTTTAAAGAAACGTTTCACAAAAATCTTAAGTGCTGACTTTCTATGGTTCTGTTTCTCTCGTTCTTTTTAAGACCCTTTCTATTTCAGAAAAGAATCGGATTTTTTCGTTTCTCGTCCCAGCTCAAAATGTTAGCAAGATGGTCAGAAGAGAAATTCATTTCTTTTGTTTTCTATTCAGAGTGGTGAAAAGAAAGTAATGTTCGGGGAGTTTTAGAACGCAAAGTGAATGCTCGAGTGCTTTTTCTTCCATTCGTCACTATAAAACCCTATGGGCCTATTTCCAAAAACGGGGATACATGCAAAACTAGGAGACTTTCCTCGATATATTTACATTTGTACCAGAGTAAAAGTAAAGTAGGTATAAATATTTAAATTTGTCGCTTTAACATTTATTGTTGTGCTAGAGACAATTATATTTACATCTTTAACTATTTATATTTTTATGTATATTTCCATTTTTAATTATTTACATATTCATCAACTAATATATATATTATGAATTTACACAAATTTTATTTGTTCTATATTTTCGAAAGTAATTTAACACCATAACTCGTAGTACAATAGATGTTTGAAGGCTGTTCCGTTGCCGTAATATTATACAATTGCAAATAAATAAAAAACTGCAGATTATAATTGTGGATATTCAAATCTCAAACAGCAATTTTAAAAAGTTTAATGATCAATAAATAATGAAAATCTAAATTTTAGTGTTTAATTGTGTATGCGAAAATTGAGGAAAAAGCTCTATTCATGCACTTATACCACGGTATTATTTCTGTAGATGGAGATACTTAAATTTGCAACCACTATGAATACATTTTCGGTATACATAATATTGTTCTACACCGGTAAAATTTTAATAAACTGTTTAAAATTGATCATGGATCCATCAGTGCTTATTACTCATTAATTTCTAGATTAATAAATACGTCAAAATAAATTGACGTAGTCATGGTTTATTTGATTCTTTTATAAGATTAAGTCAATATATGTTATGTTATTTCTGAATGTGGTGTCAAATATGATTTGGACATTGATTGAAATATGGTAGAGAGAAACATCGTTATTTCTGACCTTTTAGATATTTTCTCTCATGTAGATAAACAACGTGTCATTGATATTATCATTCATGATTTATATAAATGGATCAGCTTTTATATGGGATGCCATTTATTTCTTCCTAAATTTCTCAAAGCTTAAAGAAGTACTTAAGATACTCTGAGTAAATTGCATGAGGTGTTGTTTTTATTTTCACATATTTGCATTATGAAATTACTTATTGGTCATGCATCTAGATATATTAATAGCTAAATATAATACTTAAATATACTAACAACCTTTAGTATTTTTTATATAATCAAAAATGTAAAAATCTTTAAGAAAACAATAGATTTTGTTATTGAAGTATATTAAATTTATTAAAAGGATAGCATCATCAAAAGTATTTGGAAATATCTAATGAGTATCTGTCATCCGACTTTGATTTAAAATGTTGCTATTTTGATTTTTCATATTTTATATCATCTATATTTCTCTTGAATATTTATAGTTAAGAAATCTCTTTTCGCACTTAGATAATTTGTAATTTCGTAGAGGTTGTTGATACTTTATATATATATATATATATATATATTAAAAAATTTTAATTTGGTGAAGGCTAATGGTGTAATGATTGGAATATATGTAATGTTGTTTTAAAATCTCTTACAGAAATTACAAAATGTTATAACTATAAGGCAATTGTTTTTCTACAAAGAACTATATGTTTTAAAAATGTTAAAAGTCAATTATATATGGTATTATTTAAAAAAAAAATCTTCATTTATATATGATTCGCTTAGAAACAACATCGTAATAAAAACTTTTCTTTTCTAAGATTTGTCCTCAGTTGGTATGAACGAAACTCATTTACATTTCTTCATTGAGAATTAGGGGGATTGCTTGTTAAAATGTCATTTATCCTTAAAAAGTTTTCTTTGAATCTCAAAATAAACATTTAAGAAAGAATAAAAGCTTAACACATTTCGTTTTTAAACAATGAAAATGTAAAAAAAGAAGAAATGCATTAATAAAAAAAGAAAATGCTAAAGACTCTATAACTTTAACAAATGACTTACAAATCACGATTTACAATAAGCTAAAGGACAAAAAAGAATTCAATCAATTTTTTTACATTTGCTCCCATTTTCTCAAATGCTCTCTTTACTATAAAATGGGTTATTAGTAAATTGCGTTTCCTTTGATTTTTTTTTCATTTGACTCTAACAAACTATAAAAACTTGATTATGTAGTTAATGGAGATGATTTTCTTCAGGCAATGAAGAAGGCAAATTAGCGTGATCAAATTGTCAATGAACACAATTCTCCTAAAATATATTCAGTTGCTCTCACAAAATATAGAATCCAATTGATTCTAATGATTTAATTTACATTACGAAAGTAGTTAAATTAAGTGAATTTGAATTCAAAGCAATACACTTGATACTATTTTAGCAAATACCTTTTATTTAAAGTAATATTGGAATTCTAAAATAATTCACTGTGTTGTCAAGATTATTCTATATATCAAAGCATTTCCGTCTCATTTTGTATGAAAAATTTTCCAAATTGTTTCAATTGAATCGCATTTGTTTATTGATTTTTTACTTTATTGCTCTTCGTTTTTCTTTATGTCTGTTGATATATGTGTTTGTGATTGTTCAATACCTTTGTTACAAATTATGTTATTACATTTTAGATATACATAAAACAAATGATTCATCACTATTTTAAATAGCTCTTTATATAAATTTTTATTGATGGCAACACTAATTTATTTATTAAAAACCTTTGAACACACAATTACTTTAGATTTCTTGTTATTTTTATGAGAAAAAGCCAGTCTTTTTCTACACAATTTTTAATAAAGGCAAACTGGCTAATGGTCAAATGATTAAGCTACATGTGTAGACTAATTCAGTAGTACATCCATACAAAACTGTTTCTTAGTTTTACTTATTTTCTATTCTTGTGCATTTTCCAATGAATATATGCCGTTACTAATATTTCTCAAAATCAGTGTATTTAATAAAAATGTATTCATTTTTAGATTATTTTTAATTAATAGATTTAAAAGAAACATTACTTAATATTATGACATGGACGAGTTATACTTTCTGTTTGGTACATAAAAATTTTAACTGAACTGTAAATTTTACTATGCAGTATAAGCTGCTGACATTTAAAAACAAAAACATCCAACATAGTGAAACTTGTAAACGAATAATTACTATAAAAAGAAGGGGAAATTTTTAAGGGCAGCATCGTAAAAATCTATGTCTGGAAGGGAAACTGGAAACACTTGATTCTTCAAAACTGAACTAAACTAAACTTGTCTTAAAAAAGATAAATATTTAAAAATTAAATTTATTGAATTTACTTTAAGAAATGTATATAAATGAAGCAACAAATTATATTTTGTCTGAGAATCATTTAAATATTTTAAGAAAAAAATAAGTACTTAAAACTAAAATTCTTTAATGAAAAATTTAAATTAAATATTTAGAAAACATATTCTCAGAAAAAAAAAACATACGGTTATTTATTTACTTGCACTTAAAAATAAAATTCCGTATGTAAAGCTGAGTATTTTTCCACCTTTTCAGTTTGTTACTTTAAAATGATAAATTAATACAAGGAGGAATGAAATGAAAAAGTACGAAACGATGTAAAAGCGTAACAATTAAATATTTGCATATTCCGCCATGGGAGTGTACTGTGAGACACTCCGATGCATGTCAATCAAGAACAAAAGACCATTGCTGTTCACGAAGGGTGTGGTTCTGCTCCGTGATAACTCGCGTCCACACGTCTCCAGAGTCAAACATACACATAAAACTGGCCAAGTTCAAGTGGGAGACGTTGGACCATCCTCCTCACACTCCGGACATGTCACCCTGCGATTTCCATGTATTTGGTTCTCTGAAGATACACATAAAAGAGAAGCGCTTCAACTCGGACGACGTACTCAAAGACGCTGTGAAGGACTGGGTCTCGTCACAGCCAAAGGAATTCTGGGAACAAGGAATCCTGCGGCTTATTTATCAATGGGATTGTTGTCCTCAAGCCTACGGTGCATATTTGGAATAAAGTCTACCATGTCGCTTCGCATCTTTTCATTTGATCACCCCTTATATTTTGTAAACTATTTGTTTTGGCTCATGTTTTAATTTTTAAAAACGATAATTTAGCAAAACTATGAAATTTTAATTAATTCAAAAGAGCAATTAAAAAAAACTACCTTACATATTAAATAAAATTACAAGTATATATTATTTGACATTTCAAAACGAAGTATCTAAAAAGAGATTTCGTTGTATTTGAAAAGAGAATATTATATAAATTTAAAAGGTTTAATTGCACCATTGTTGTAATAAAGCCAGATTAAACATTAATACATGCCTTAACAAGATTATTTCTCTACATTATATGCGAAGAGTTAATTTATGCTTAAATGTCATGTTAATTTTTTTATCATAAATATATATCATGTCAACATTAAACACTTTATATTTACCCTGATTATTATGCTTCTTGAAGGGATTGTATGGAAAAGTTAGTTAGTCAACTTAGTTGAATATATTTATAATTATTGAAATAAAATAACATGCTTTTATATTTTTAGCAAAGTTAAGTATTTTAGAATAATTAAAATAACAAAATTATATCTTGTGTAAAAATTAACATTAATTTGTTTAGTTCTTTAAGAAACAGCAAATGACTTGTTATTAAGTTAAAATTTAAAGATTGGGCATACCAATTTACTTAACTGGCAAAAACTTTGTTATTAAGGAATTTAAAAATACAAAACATTTTTGTCCAAAAAGGCTAATTAATGAAATTTAATGTCTAGTGAGGAAAAATTTATAATAAAGTGAGGAAAAATTTATAAGTATCTAACAATGAAATAATATTTAAAAAGAGAAACGCTTATAAGACTTGCTTTCAAATGAAAACCAAAAAAAGACATATTTTGATTCCTTTCAAAAGATGTTTTTGTAAGAAAAAGAATGTAAATTTGTTTATGTTTTTTAAGTTTATTTCATTAAATATTTTTATGAAAAATATAAAATGTTTCAAATTAAATTTAATTACACTGTTTAGGAATTTGAAAACATTTTGTAACTTTAAATATCCTAAGTTTGTTGTATTAATTAATTTAAAACTCTATACGTTTAAAATATTCAAAATTCTTTTTGAATATTTTTTAAATAAACAACCATTTCTTTTTTTTCAGTAAATTCTGTAAAATTAAGAAAATTACCAGCAATTAACAAATAATGAGATTCTTATCTATAGTACCTTTGCTAAACATGTATTTAAGTTAAAAATTCGTTTTCTCAAATACGTTTCTTAAAAGTTGGTTAAAATTCCCTTTTACGGAAGCTTGATAACATGCTTTCTTTTCCTAAAATATACTTTTATAAACGTTTCCAACGTTATAAGGGATAATTTAAACAAGATGTGGTCGTAAAATGTCATTTTTTTCCTTCTGAAGTTTATCCCCATTAAAACGAAGGCATTTCAGTTTATGGTGCCTCATCATGAGAGTTTATGAGTTGCTAGTATCTGACGATTCATAATTTTGCATGAAACTAAAAAAAACAGAAACATGACTGTTGGAAAATGTTTAAAATCTTTAAACTTTTACCAAATTTAATGTTTTACTGAGAGAAAATCAGATTTTCAGTTTTCATAGTTAAAATATGTTCTTTGATTTAAATGAGTAATGGTTTCTCATTAAAATAATTTCTGAAGCATAAAAACATTTTGTACTGTTTTATAAAATATGAAGACACAACTTTTAAATAATAGTTCATATTAATAAAATTCATTAAAAATTAAAACTAAGAAAATTAATATCATCAAGCTACTTTTGCATTTTTTATTTGCTATTCTTTAGAAAATCATTAATAATATATCTTTTCTGAGAACTTCAAATAATAAAGTATTTTGATGTGCAATTATGATTTGAAGTTAAGCACTATTTAAACATTTAATTGTTATAAGCTTTTAACACACTATTGCCGCCCAACCTGTCTAGTGGTTAGCGTACCTGACTACAGATGGATGGAACCTGGGTTCGAATCTTGGCTTGGGCATGGATGTACTTTCTCTCTCTTTCTTGTCTTTGTCCTTTCCTTGTGTGTGAATGGTCGCCTACCTTATAAACGGGTACCTATGGAATGTGTGTACTGAGGAAGTCGGACTCCACACCAAATGTTTTAAATCCACACAGTTTTAAACAAGACGAATCTCAGATGTGAATGCTGATATTGATTGTGTTTCATACGAAAATATTTGAATCGTACATTTTTAAAGTTCGAATCGTTAAAGATGTTGCTTCCGACGATAATAATAAGAGAATTAACTTTCCAGCATGTGTGTAATAAAATGGCTGAGAATAAAGTTTAATTTCAGAATATCATAATATTTTCCATTGAAATAAATTTCATTTTCAGGTGTATTAATTCATCATAATCTCCAAATATGGGAGTCGGAAATTCTTCATGAATGCTGTGAGATAACAAGACTACTCAATGTTTGATGTGCATTTATGTACGACTGCTTTATTCGAACTTATTTTTCTGAGAAGACTTTTTTCACCGTCATTGGTCCTTTTTTTCTGATCTTTGTTTACTTAGTCATCTTAAGAAATTCGTTTTATTACAATTTGATTGGTTAGGCCACCTGTCTTTCTGTAATAAGTTGGTGCATTACCTTAGTGTGATGTCGGCATTCATAGAAACTCAAATGAGTATCTCCCAGTATGATGGGTTAGGCCAGATTGTCTAATTCATTAACCTTATATGTATAGACCTATATGTTTTACTGTGAAACATAAGATTAGATATTTAATATTAAATCAAAGTATGTACTTTTCTTATTAAATAGTTAAATTGTAATCTATTAGAAAGTAGACATTATTTTTAGAGATGCTTGTTAAAGAAAATTGTAAATAAAATCGGAAAAAGCTTAATATATTTAACTTCTCTTTTATTGAATTAAATTTAAACTATGAATTAGGATTCTTAATTCTCTTACAAGATCTTAATTTAAAAATTGATCTTTTAATTACCTAATTTTTTTTTATCACTTGCGTGATTAACATAAATGAAAATTATAGTTTTAAGCCATTCTTTTATATTCTTATTTTAATTCTTTTAGTCATAAATTATATGAATTTAACTTAATGTTTAATAAGTTTTATCATTCTGAAACACACTTTACAGTTTTATCATTCTAAAACACACTTTACAGGATTATTTACACATAAAAAATCCTTTAGTATAAAATGTTTATATTAAATTTGAGTTATTAATTTATAAATTTTAAGTAATCAAATATCTATTATCATAACATCCTTGTGTTAGTACTTTTACTAGTGATAAAACATAAAAATATGAAAGAAGTAATGTTTAATAGATGATTTTCTTAAAAGGAATTAATTATTTAAAATTACTTTACAAGTATTTTCTTGATGTGAAATATTAATATATTTTTCCTTTGGTTTCTATAATATTTGTAAGATTTTATGCCATTTTCATTCTACTGAAAATAATTCTAAGTCCTTTCTCTAAGTAATTAAAACTGAGTTTAATTTAAATTGCACTTATTTATTATTAACTACCAGGGTTAGTAATTGCGATGTTACTTTATTCAGTAATAACTATGAAACAAATTAATAGTATTAAATATATTATTCCTATAATTATTATCCAAATTCAAATACACAAGTTGACATTTGGCATGCCATTCTGGATTTGCGTTTGTAACAATACCTTTCATGAATTTTGCTTAGGTAAATATTGATTTTATTTACAGATAAATATCAATAACCTAATAGATGAAATTGCTTAGTGATGTCTAACTAACAAAATCCTACACATTAAATACAAAAAACATCTGGAATTTTAAGAAATTAAATTAAAAGCAAATTTTTTTAAAATTATTGTCTTTTTTATGCTAACAGGAAATTCGTAAAATACACCAAGGTATAAGAAAAAAGTAAGATATAACTTTATATTATATTTTTCTTAATAATAGCATTTAATTAAAAATTTGATTACAAATGACTAATGAAACTAATATTTCCTAGTGTGATTATAATGGGAAATTAAAATCTCAATTCTAAAATATTGCATAAAATGGAGGTAAAATATAGATACATCAATGGATATTTAAAAGCATTCAACATTAATTTACCCAAATATAAATTATATGCAAATTGCAGCACTCGAAAAAAATTCTCGAAAATTAATAAATCAAATATTGAAACGGAAAAGTTCCTAAAGGGTTTTAAATCGACATTTACAGTCAGTCTGTTATCAAACATATGTGCTTAACTTTACAAATTTAAGTTAAAATTTAATCAATGTGTTTTAGAGCTAGACTTTTTTTCTTTTTTATATTGTTTTTGTCTCTAAAACGTGTGCTTAAACCACATATAATAAATTTATAATGTTTAGTTTTAAAATTCTGTATTACTTAAACATAAAATATTTCATTCTAATGTTATAATATTGTTTTTGTTTACCTTATAGAAATTCTACTTTGTAAATTAAAGTGAAGATACCTAGAAATAGTTAACGATTAAAAAATCAGAGTTAATATTTGATATTAATGTTCCAAGAGTGTAAAATATAAAAAGCTCGTTTGATTTACATCATAATATTGAACGTTTGTAGAGAGAGAATAGAATTCCATTTTAAATTATAGTTCTTGGTAAAATTATCTCTTGTGTGGGGAAAAAATTCAGCATAAGACAGAAAAAAATTAATTTATAACCAAATATATTTGTAAAATAATAGTGAAATTTCAAACTAAAATTTTTAACTAATAAAAACATGAGTTATACAATAAATTTTACCTAAACTTATAATATTTTCACTAAAAAATATCGGCAAATTTATTCACTTGTACATTCTAAGCAAA
This sequence comes from Latrodectus geometricus, assembly GCA_026290005.1. NCBI lineage: Eukaryota > Metazoa > Arthropoda > Arachnida > Araneae > Theridiidae > Latrodectus > Latrodectus geometricus. The sequence goes on along the minus strand of JAPDSC010098188.1, from coordinate 466,353 downwards.
CACTCATTTACAAGATATTAAAAAAAATAAATAATTAAATATAGAACTTAAGTAATGATAAAAATAATCAAGTTTATTATATTTCCAATAAATAGTACACTATTTCTTTTATAAGATTATTAAGATGTGAATGATGTGACTATTATCTCTTATCGATCATCTAACGTCTTGGCTACACGCATTATTGAAAACTTATTCACGTAAGGAAAATTTATTCATGTTCGCTCTCTTAGTTTACACAAGGGTGGGTATCTGCTAACACTCAGACTTCCAATTCCAAAAACCTCTAGGATAAAATCACTACGGGAGAACCTCATCGAAAACAAACTTTTTCTATCAACTGTGTCCATCCCCTAGTGGTTTGTGGGGATAAAAGTCTAATATTTACTCAGAATCTGATGTTTGTGTGAGATAAACGTATTTTCCTCCGTCTGGCCCTTGACGTCCTGTCAATCAAGCACAACCCTATTGCAGAACCTTGGAGATATTGAGTACACACCTTAGGGAAAGTATGCAGGAGGAAGATTTCTTCTTTTTTCCATGCCAATTGGTATTCCTAGGGAAAATAATAGGAACTTGATGATAGATGTTATTATTTATCATTCTTACTATACAATCTTAGAAATATTTAAGTAAAAATTACTTTCCAATTGGCGAAATAAATGTGGATCTACGTTTCAGGCACAGCTAATGGTTTTTTGGAAATTATATAATGGATATTTTTACTGAGTAAAATATCAGTTAATTATATTTATATAATAATTAATATTATTTGTCATTTTTATAAAATATTTTTATAGCTATTTCGAAATAATGCTCAATAAAATCAACAATTTTAATATCATACTATAATTAATATCTTTTCGAAAAACTGGTACAGCTTGATTTAAAAGTTAAAAGGGTTTTATAAGTACATTTGTATTCATTAAACTCAAAGTTTTTAAAAATTTAAATATTTTAAATAATAAAATATAATTAAACACAAAATAAGAATTTAACACAATCATAACTTCATATTTTATTGAAAATGTTTTAATGAATTATTAAAGGTGATGATTCAATTGTTCTATAAAATTGTTTTATAATATTTTGAGACTCATATCAACAATTTTTATTAATATTTTTAATTTGTATTATAAATATTTTTTACTTATAAATATTCAAAAATAATATTTTATTAATATTTTTTTTGTATTATAAATATTTTTCACTTATCATTATCAAAAAATAATATTTTATTAATATTTTCCATATTATTTAACAAATATTGTTACAACTGTATAATTGTTTCAGAAATATTTATTATACATAAACATAACTATTCGTATCATATCAATGTTTAAAAATATATAAAAATGCATGAATAATAAGCCCTTGACTATTTGGATTTCTAACTAATCTCTTGATCTTACTCTGTCTATAAACAATCTATATTAGAAATTCCAGAATATTTTAATTTCATAAGGATAATTAATTTACATATATAAAACTAATCTACATAAATAAAATTAATATAAACTTTTTAACATTAATCATTTTTAATGAAATTATTTTTATTTTGAAATATTTGCTTTATTGGCGTAAAACATAGAGATTACAATAGCTTTTGTAAAAATTCTGAAATATTTTGTTTATTGACACAATTTGGTTAGTAACTTTGATTCAGAATTCACTGGTAATTTGGTATTGCTAAATGCATAATATTCATGCAAATGTGTCTATTGTTTTATTTGTTAGATTAATAAAATGTTTATCTCGTAAAAGTTTCGGTACTCGATATATTACTTTTTAAAGCACAACTATTGTTGAAAGGATAGTTATTCAGCAAAATCTACAATGCTGTTGATTCACACATGATTAATGTATTCTTTCGAATACATTTTATAAATTGTCAAAATTTACACTGAGATACAATCTTGAGACACATTTATATATATCTATTTGTTTTTATCTGAATTTTTTTGGTATCATTTATCCAAGTAAATTTAATTACGTAAACTTTCAATTTATCTCTTCTTGTGATGCAAAAGTTTTTTCGAAATTATTTCTCATTAATAACTACCTATCTTAGTAGGGTGTCTAGCGAAAATATGAGCTGTTTGCCAAAAAACATTTTTTATAAGAGTCACTATTTCCTGGAAAACAAAAAATTCCTTCATAAAAAGCTTCTTTTTTATGTAACATGTATTGCCAAAAGAAGATTTTTAATATAATACTTCTTTTGGTCTCCTTTCAAGCTTGAAGCACAGAAAATATTTCATTGTATATTTTTTATTGACAGATTTTTATATATATAATAGTAATATAATAATAGTTCTTATATTTGCTTAGTTAAAAAAAAAGTATATTATTTTCTACTAATATAAAAGAACAGAGCTTTTCTATTGTTACAATTAAATAAACACATAAGTCCTCCTTCTGTTTGGAAGTTTATTCATAGATGAAAAAAACTGTAGTTAAAATAAAACTGTTATTAAATAGAAATAATTAGTTATAAATTTCTTTAAATTTATATATATTTTCCATGAAATTGAGATTTATGTTCATATTGCTAGCTTTTTTTCATGATTACAAGAAATTATTTATAATATATCAAACAATGTTTTGATAAAACAAAACATAACCAAATTATTATTTTTGTAGGTACACTCTATAACAGTTAGTTAACTAAGCTATACTTTAATATATTATTGCTTAAATAAAATAATGTAAAATTAGGTATTTAAAAAATAGACACACACACACACACACATACCTTAAATTACTTTCTCATTGAATTATTTCTAAGCAGTAAATGAAATAATTGAGAGTTAATTATAAAACAGAATCTAATTTGAATAAGCTGAATTTAATTGTTTAATTAATATCTGCATTATTTAAAGCTCTTATGATCTGTTGTTTATCTAATATATATCTTTCAGTTTACAATTAAACTAATACTTTTTTTCTACTTTGTACTACGCACTTATTAACTACTATTGAATTGTCGATCATAATATGGAAAAATATTATATATGAATCAGTTATTGTATATGTTAGGGCAAAATTTGCTATATGACAGTAAATGTTTATATTATGGTAAAAATAGTTGTTCTCACTGAAATATTGCACTATTTTAATTGAAAAGAAATCAATCCCTTTCTTAGTACCTCACTATAAATTTTTCAAAATTTGATAAAAAAAAATGAAATACGCATTAAAACTAAATTAACATACCATAAAACTTTGTCACGTAATGAGTTTATGAATTTATTTTAAAGAAAATAAAATATTTCTCACTAGCTTTTATAAAAACCAAACCCTTTACTTTTCTTAAAAACAGATTAGGTTTGCCATTAAAAGCTTTAGGTACTTTTTCCTTAAACTGAATTAAAATAAAGTAATTTAAACATTTGTGTATTTAAACGAAAATTTCCACATCCATATTGTAAGTCTTATTTCAATAAAGTAATATCACTCAATTAAAAGAGTTTGATGTAAAAATTGTTTTTTTTTTAAATGTGCACAGCATTTTAAAATTTCTGTTGAATTTAGTTTGAAGCTAAAATGTTAATACTAAATTCAATATTTAACGTTTTGTATGTTAATGTTTTGTATCTTATATAAAATAGTTTATTTGCTATTATGAGACATTATAAAAACTTGGAAATTTACTTGGAGTACAACTTGGGGTATGGAATATCTGTGATATCATCAACTAAAATTTCATTTCATGCTATAAGACTTAACTTCTGTATAAACATTATTCTTTTTACAATTCAGTGTGAAAAGTAAGTTTTGAAATTATTTATTATCATATCCTTAGAAACTTTTGTTATAAATAATAAAAATTAGAGCTTAAATAATTTGAAGGATAAAATTCCAAAGTAAGAGAATGATGTATACCACTGTTAAATTTTTATAATTAATTAGAATTATTTCAAATTTCAATTT
>JAPDSC010098188.1:430241-462020 GCA_026290005.1 Latrodectus geometricus | reverse complement strand
TATATATATATAAATATATATATATATATATATATATATAATAAGATAATTTTAGTGTATGATTTTGGAACTTAATATATAATTTACTTTAACATTATGGATTACTAAAATTGATGTAAAATGAGCAACTCCTTCAAAGCATTTAAATTCTTCGATGTTTATAAGACATTCAGTTGTTTTTTATGCTTTTTAATGGATTAATTATAACACAAATTTCTCTAATATTAACCCTTTTATAGTATTTTTTGTTAGTGTGAGAAATAAGATAAACCAAAATAGAATGAAAAGGAGAATTTTAAGAACGTACAATTTTCTTATCTTAATTATTAATTATAAATCTCAAACATAAAACAAAATAAGGGATTGCGTTGTCCTTGTCTAATATTTACGGACATTATTTTCTTACTTCGAGAACATTTAATTAACCTAGTTTACATAGTCATATTTTGTACAAAGTGTTTATTACAATGATCTATCTTTTAAAATGGATTTTTAAGAATTACAAATCAAACACAATCACAATTAAACACTCAAACTGATGAATGATGGTAAAAACTCTGACTATTCTTAAATGCAGGATAATCAGTTTTAACCCAGTGTAAGTATAAAAATTTAGAAAGAAGTTTCTTCTTATGAATCTTAAATCATTGTATAATATATGTTGGTGGTATAACTAAGAAACTTTTGAGTGCATTTAATTGAAGAACTAAATTTGTCAAGTTGTTAGCTTCTAAGTTAAAAGAATTGAAAATGTTTTCTAATCTGTGAATTATTAAAATACTATATTCTGATTAATTTAGCCGAATTGCAAGATTCATGAAATTTTCAGTTTAAAAATCGCATATTTTGATCATTGTAAATTTAGTCTAGAAATTTTATGTAATATTTTATATAGCTATATGAAATCTAGTGAAAAATAAGAAAACAATTAATGAAGCACTGAATATGTATTACTTGATTAATCAATGTAATTACTTATTAATTTCCTTCAACACTACGATGTATACTTTTTGTATAATCTTATTATGAAATATTTTCTACAAGTTAAAAAATATGGAAATAAAATTTCGAATGTCTTGAAATACGAAGGTAAAATATTTTAAACTTGCTTCCAAAATGACTTCTTAAAGACAATAGAGAACGAGTTTTTCTTCTTCATGAATCAGCTATTAAAATAAATATGTGTAGGTATAAAAAAAGCATATATTAAATTCTTTATAACAAATTAGTAAACATAAAGTTGATGTATTCAGAAGGGTTTCAGTTTTTTTCGAAGGTTACTAAACATTTTCTCTAAGCAAATACTGTCTTGGCAGTTAATAGAAAAATTAAACTTCTTTACTTAGAATACAGAAGTCAACCAAGGTATCACCAAAACATGTACTTTTTTAAATTAATGTTTTGCACGCTTTTACTAATTTATTTGAACTCTGCAGTAAACAATATAAGTTAAAAATAAAAAGAAACATACATTTTCAAACAAATTCTAACATTCATAAAACAAATCTGAAAACATTCTAATCCTATATATATTTATAAAATACAATAAAAATTAATAATGGCACAAATTTCAGTGTAAAAGATAAATTATTGAAAAAAAATTGGCATGATAAATAATTTTAAAACTGAAATGCTGTAAATCAAAGATAAAAATCTAGAAACAAAGAATTAAATATTCCGATGCAATAAGAATAATTTAAATAACTCCAAAACACATTTATTTGTCAAAAGAAACATATTTTTATAGCACATTTCAATTTTATCTTTTCTTCCAAACATGGCTGTTCGCTTCAAGAGGGAAAAAATCCTTTAAAATACATCCATACTGGATTGCTTTAAAAAGTTTTATATTTTCTCTCGAACGTGGAATTTGGAAAAGAGGAACTTTGTTCCAGTCGCTTATTCTTCCCTTATCTAACAGACATCGTGTTCCTTGTTCTAGAATAACTCATTGTTTTGTTTTTTAGCATTATTTACAGAAGACTTTTGTTGCACATTTTAACCTTTAAAAATGTGGTGAAATATATCAAGTAAAAGTGTTTTACATTATGCACTATATTACACATATTTCATTATATTTTTTATTATTTTCACCAGTATTGAGAATAAATTCATATATTTATTTTAAACAATTCACAACAACCATTGTATCTTATTTTTACTATTAAATCTAATATTTATTTAATACATAAAAGAGTTTTAAAACTTATTTTGCTTCAGAAATTGTGCTCTTTCTTATTTCATTTTGTTGGTAAACAGAAATGGTAAATAGCAAATAGGAATGCAGGAAATATTAAATTTTTTTTATTTCTTAAAATATTGATTAAGAAAAACTAAAGGTAGTATTTGAACAGTTACTGTTTTTCTTAATATTGTTCAAAAAATGTTTATTCTAACACTATACTGAAATTTTAAAAGAAATTTAATCAGCATCAATGTAGCAAATGCTACTACAAAACATTACTACAAGAAACTAATTTTGTTGTTGCAATAATTCAAAGCAGCATTTTTGCTACTATATTTGTTATATTGCATGATAGATGTATAATCTGTGTTAAGGGTAATTAAGGATTTTTTAAGCTGTTTTAAATAGTCATATTTATATGATTAATACCGAAAGTATTTTTGAAACACAAAAAAACACTCTTGTTTACCAACATAATTACAATAATTAAAGAAAGTTTTCAAAATTTAACAATTATGTATGTGTCATCTCATATTAGTAATATTCTAATCTTTAGTTTTCAAATTTTTCAAAATTTGCATTTTAAAATTTCATTAGAAGCTTGTTTTACGTGCCTAATTATTAACTATTTTAAAACAAATGGTTACAAATAAGGACTAGGAGTTAAATAAGTTATTTCTAACAAAGATGAAAAAAAACCACTACGTTTAATTGATTTTTCATTAGAAATATTCAAACGCAATTTCTTTTTCCAAAGAGTCTGTAATATATTATGTTCATATTAAATCACGTATTGTGAATAACCAAAGTTTAAAAAATATTCAAAAATATGAAAGTGTATCCTTCTAAAACTTTCATTGATCTTTTATCGCATTAACATCACTCTAGAGGGGAAGCTTAAAAATTTGCAAAGTTCACTTCCGCAATTTTTATAAAAATGTGTAGTAAAAATGATTAAACCTCTAATTATAAAGTTAATTAGGTATTATAAGTATTATTATACTGTTAATAAAGGAAAGTCTTTTTCACTGCTATAAAAAGTCTATGTTTTTTAGTGAACAACTTTGATAATTTAATATGTAATGAGAGTAATATAAAACGTATTTAATAAATCCTTAGCGTTAATGAGTCCCTCTCAAAATGTAATTTATATACTTTTAAATCTATTATTTTAAACCATTACTATTGTTGGATTAAACAATTTTAATATCTGATCAATATATTCAATTATGTGAATGGAAACTGAATAATTGAAAAATTAATAAATGTTTTTTTACAATTTTCAGGAAATTAAATAAAATAAGCTTAATAAAAAATTATTCTAGCAGTTCCTTTAAAACGTTAAACAAAAAGGATATACAAATATCAAAAAATGTGCTCGTATTAAAATGATAAGACTTTGTCAACTGTTTATCTCATCCCCTCGCTTTGATTAAATGTTATCTTTTTCGAAACTATATAACACTTAAAAATCTACAAAATTTTCTAACATATAAATAAAGAAAATAAACATATTTCTGTGAAAAACTTGTTTCCCTAAGCTAGAAAATATTGAAGATGATGAATTCAAAACAATATTGAGTTCCAATAAAAACACTTCAGTTGCTTAAATAGAATATTTAATTATTTTCAATTGTAGTATTTCTTAATGAATTTAAACTACAAAAGAATTGTTTAATTTCCTATTCTACAAATATATTATTTTTATGAAGTCATGAAAATAGATTATGAAATGAACAATTATCCTTTTGTAAAATGCATGTGCTATTGATAAGTATAATAAATTTAAAGAGTAATGGATTCATAATTATACATTTATTCGTTATTAAATTGACTCAGTTCAATGAACAAGTTTCTTAACTGATAGGATCAAGAATAAAGCTATTATGTATCCAATAAAAACTTTTTCTGTGAAATTTACAGTACAATGGTTCCTTCTTTTTAATTTAAATTTTTCGTTTGGGGTTGAACGTTAAAATAATGTATATTTTCAATGAATAAAACACTTCTACAACTCAAGTGCTTAGGAAAACCAATAGGGAATAAATATGCTATTTAATTATATTTAATTGATTCATGCACCAGTTCATATTTCTTCTAGAAACATCCCATTATTTTTATATAACATTATCTCGTGAAGTCAGTTTTCAGTTAGCAGCAGGATTAACAATACATTTATTAAAAATACAAATATTCCGTGTGGTCTTTCCCATTCTTTTTTATTATTGTTGTTTTTCTCATATTTTTAAAGGAAAAAGTGATGAGATTATTATTTTCAGATCACGCACATTGCATTTTATCATCGATTTGAATATAAATTAGAATGTAGATTAGTTGTTATTTTTAATGATATAAAACTAAAAGCAAAGCAATTCATAATTTCAATTGTATTATTTATTTTTATTGAACCAATAAAAATTCGTGTTTAATATATATATATATATATATATATATATATATATACACCAAAAAAATTTGTAAGAATTATTTAAATATACAAAAGTGTTTATTAAGAAAAAGTCAGTAATTAAATGAGTGCTTAAGTTTAAATTCTTATTTTTTCGATAAATATATAATTGTTTATCCGAAAAAATCCAAAATTTTGGCTCATTGAATTAAAACAACTGGATAAATATTTAAAATGTTCATTTCTTTTCATACAAATATAAGCTATGTTCATACGAATATGTTTTTAATTTAATAATAATATTTCTAGTAATTTTTTATTGCATTTCCATAGTCACCAAAATTAGTTATTTTAATATTTATATAAGTTTCTGAAAATATTTTAATATTCTTTCAAATGCATTGCTTGATCTTCTGGATCTTCTTTACTTGAAATTTTATCATAATGCAGAAATACCACTTTTATCTCCTGTTGATAAGAGCTGAGTTGTTCGGAATATTTAAATTAGATGAATCCATATACATATTTAGTATTACATAAATATGGGTTCATTTCATTTTCAAAATGCAAACATTTTATGCATTTAAGACCATATTAAGTGTTTAAAATTCTATATAAAGTATTAATCGAGAATTAATTTTGTTGTTTATTGGATAGAATATTGATTGGATATAGTTCTTCAAATAAATTTTTGGCGCAGCTTTTTCTTTTTGGACCTTGCGCCATAAAACCCAGCCGACCAACCAACCGATCAAATAAATTTTTTAAATATGATATTTCTGAGTAATATTGATAGTTTCATATGATGTAATTTATTGCTAAATTATTAGATGACAAATTTTTTATTATATTCTACACAAATTATAAAAATAATGCCACTTAAAATCTTGTCATGATAAATTGAATTGTGAATCAAATTTGACATTAAAATGATAAGAGAAATTATGTATATTAAAACATATTTGTTATATTTTTTAATAATTTTGTCTTGTAAAATATTAAACGATAATTTTAAACTTAGTCTATTGTAAATTAGACACCAATAATCATGTTTTAAAATAGATAATAATTAAATTATGTTTATTAAAACATATTTGTTAAACTTTTTAATAATTTTGTCTTGTAAAATATTAAACGATAATTTCAAACTAAGTCTATTGTAAATTAGACACTAAATTATAATTTTGTAAAGGATAAAACAATTTGTGAGCAACACACAATATTTTTTAATTTTGCAAAATTGCTGTAAATATTCTGATTAACGAATTATTTTACAAGTATTTAAATTTAAAGAAATAAATTTTTACAATTCTTGAATTCTTACTTATTGCATTTTCTCTTTTTCAGCCTTTTAAAAATGATTTTTATTATTTTTTAACCCTAAGGAAATGTAAGTTATAATTTTTTGTGAAGTAATACAATAAGTAAATTTAAAAAAAAAAAAAAAAAACAAGTAAATTTAAAAATTAGAGTTAAATTAAAGTCTTTGTTTGACTATAATGTTGTCATATAATATTATTACTATAGTAGCCATTATTTGAATTTTTTATTAATACCTATAAAAAAAATTAAAAAAACTCAGCGAAAATTATACATATATATGAGAGCAATATGCTTGAATAAAATGTTCCGTATATATCAAGAAAGAATTTCTTATTCAATAGTAAAGTAAAATATACTAAAGTGAAACTAGCTTGTAGATCAAAGTAGTTTGTAGGGAAAATATCGAACACATTTCGCTTAGCAAAAGACAATTTTTCACTTTCTATTTTACTAGGATGGATTTAACCAAACTCATCAATTTAGTTCTTTGAGATCCATGGAAGTGTTGAATAAAAAGGAATGTGAAAAACGGCATCGAAATAGAAGTTTTAATTCCCAATGCTGACTTCATGAAATAAAATATCGGAAATTTTGATCATATGTAATATTTCATTGAAAGTTAGGAAGGCTGGGATGGAAATAATATGTGATAAATTTTATTCCTAAATTGAATGTATTTCAAAAATGTGACTAAAAATTATAAATAATTGATTAAAGACAAAATGTTTCAAATATAGTTTTACCTATATATTCATCATTTCCTTAAATATTCGTACTCTATTATGAACATTGGTTTTTATGTTTCCAATTTCCTTTCGAATAGTTTAATTGTAATTTAATTTATAATTAGAGATTTATTACAATCATTTGTAACTATGAATTTATAAAATGATGAACAAACAAATTAGTAATAATTAGAAAGTAATTTTAAGCTTAGAAAACTACACAATTGCTCCATTACAGAAGTCGAAATATGAAATATAATTTTTTGTTACCATTGCAATGTGTTAAGTATATTTCCAGGAGAATGATGATTGCTTTTTGTCTTAAAAATATAAAATTTTAATTTTTTTTAAATTTGTTTCAAAATTACTTTTTGCATCCTCAATACTACTTATTTAACAAAATAAATATTTATAAGTTTGAGAAACCCACAGTCAAATATTATAAAAAAAGTTTTATTTTAAGAATATGCTCTTTAGAATCTTAGGATAAAATTATCTATTACGTTTATCGTAGATAACGTAGTTTATGTAGATTAAGATAGATATATTTGTTAGAATTAAAGTATTTGTATTAGCTTATGTATTAGTCTACTATAAAGATTAATTACATGAAAAATATGTAATTGTAAATTTATATGGAGCTGAACATATAAAGTAATGATAAAAGTATCAAAAGAGTGTTAAAATTCGGTTTTTAATATCATCTATAGTCAAAAGAAAAAATAATTAAGGAAATTGCTACAAGCTCAATTTATTATTACTAACAATTTATTATTATTTAGCAGTTTTAAATGCAACGATCATGCTGATTATATGGATATTTGAATTTTCATGAATGTTACGTCAAGGGTTAACCACATCTTTTATATTTTTTTAAATTTTTTTTCAACATTTAATATTTATCAATAAAAAATATTATGTTTATTTGATGAGACTGAAAATCAATATTCGACTTAAATTTTTCAAATGATAGATATTTTTAAAAATTTTTGAACTTATAACTGTAATGAAAGTAAATAATTCATAATTGGTACTTAAACTAAGTAGGTTATTTTCCTAAATTCATTCGAAAATATCCCATCGGATTTTGTGTCCTACCCCAACCTTTCTTTTTAATTAACTGCAAGTTTTCTAAAGGGAAGAGAGCTTAAATAATGAACTTAAAGCTTATAGATTGAACTTTTTATAAACTTATTTTCTTCCTTTTAATACTCTCTTCATTTCTCTTTCAGGAAAAACAAATATGCATTCTCAAATATGCATATACTGAGTAATCTGTTATCACGAGGGATTATAATATCGAAAAGGGTAAGGCAATCCAAAACCGTTTTGTTTATTTTTTCATCGATAATCCGCTAGGGCTTTCTTCCTTTCAAATTCAGATGATGAAACTGCTTTTCATTTAATTATCATTTGAATACATTTTTTCTTTTTTTTATGATTTAATTTAAGAGGAAAATTTTCCTATTTTTTTCGCTCATATTTAAATGAATTATTTAATATTAAAGGGCAAAATTTTCTTGAATGGTGGTATTTATTTTTGTTATTAAATGCATTTGTTGATATATTGGAACTATATCAAAGTTCCAATATATGTATATTATATATATATATATATATATATATATATATATATATATATATATCAGTCAAAATATATTGGTAATTTCTTACAATGCCAACTGTATTTTAAATAATATTTCATTTTGGTTTCTATAAGAAAATGTTTGCCCTTAAATTATATTTATAAATTAGTATGGAAAAAGTCTTTTCTCTTGTTTAGTCTTGTTTATAAGTTATTATTAAAGTTTGCTTTTGAGTAATATATTCCATAATATATAAGTATTAACATTTGTTTGTTTGAAAGTTATAAAAAATAATTTTATTCAAGTTTGTGAAAATATCATTTTGTTTTTAGAAATTATTAATTTTTATAATATAAATAAAAATATTGCTTACATTTTTATCTTTTGAATGTAAGTAAAATATTTGATGGAAAATAAAGTTAAATTTATTTAATAAGAGATTCTTGATTTTGAAAAATTAACTCTTCTTCAATATTTTCTTGATCTATAAATCGTATGATTACAACAATAATAAAATAAGGTGTTGTCTCTTTTTATCTTTTAATAAAATATAAATTTTTAACGCAAATTAAAAAAAAAATAGGAAATCCTAATACATTTTGAATAAATACAAATTATTATTAGTGTTAATTAATAATTTTGCTCAGTTACTTTATAATTAACCATTTAATAAATTTAATAATGAGGAGTATATATTATTGAATTTTATTTAAAACGTATATTACTTGTAAAATCCTTGGCAAATTTCATTTTTCAAAAAATGAAATGTATTTCATTTTTTGTTTATAACCATACATTATGCATTTTGTGCATTATTAAATTTACTGGGTGTATTTCCAAAAATATATGCAAACATATTTTTAGTTTAAAATATTTACTAGTGCTAGAAAAATCTAGTCTGTAAAAATTATTATTTGATCTAAGTATGTAAATTATCATAATAATATTTTAGTTTTATTTTCAACAATATTTTGCATTAAAAATTTGAAATTAAATTAAATGTTTTTAAATAAGATGATAAATTATAATATATTTAAACAATAAAATAATTTTTATAATTTATATAAATTTTCTTTTAAAATTATTGATAAATATGAAGAATGAAATATTGCAAATGTTCAGTAAGTTGTGTTTTATATAATTTTTTCAATTCGCATTATAATCATATAATGTTTATAATGTGAGTCGAAGAATCTAAAATGTTATACAATATAAATCTGTTTTAGTTAATTGATAAAAAATCTATGCATACTGTCATAGCCATTTCAACCCTTGTAAAATGCTTAGAAATAAGACAACAGATTTACAAAACTTTTACCAAATTTTTTAATAAGCTGTAAGTTTTCTGCAAAATTAATATATTGATTTGAAATGAGAAACCAAATCTTTTATCGAGTTATTTAAATTAACTACGGTATTTTGAGAATTTTATAAGGAAATATTTTCAAATATACTTTTATGGTCCATAATGTTTAATATAAAAATTTTGATTCATCAATACTCAATCTCAAAGTATTTTATTTTATTAATTTGTTGAACATAATTAATTAGTCATAAAGCATTCATGAAAGTTTTATTTTTAAGGATATATAATCAATATTCCTAGGATATACAACTAATATTCCAAAAGAAGTCTTATAACAACTTTCTAGAAATTTCTGGATTCAGTTTTAATTATTCTTTTGAATTTTCACACAAATAAATTTTAACAGCATTTAACTTTCTAGATTAATAAGAAATAATAATATATTTGAAATAAAACTGGAATATTGAAGTTTCGAATGCTAAATTTTACCATATCGAAATATTTCATTTGAAAAATGTAACAATTTTAAGCATAGTGGAATAACGTCTCCTAAATGTTTGATAATATAATATGAATATAATATTTTTAATTAAATTATAATTATTTTTAAAATTTTCTCATACATTTTAATATGACTACATTTATGATATTCATTGGCAATGATCATTTATTATCTATAGAAAAGGCGAATTATCACTGCTATGCAGTAAATCTATGTAAGTTCTCCACTAAATAACTGATATTTTGTTTTAAAAAAAGAAAAAAAAAGCAATAATTTATGTAGGAAAAAGTAATTCTACAGTACATACAAAATGTGACATTTATTTTTAATATACATATCCTAAAAATATTCTACACATATTTGAATGTAGAAAATGATTATATTTAGAAGTTAAGTGATTAAGATCTGGTAAAATTTCTTGCAAATGCTTAAATGTGTTGGAATCGATTTTTAAAATGTAAAGAAGGTTCATATCTATAACTGAATTTATTTTTTAATAAACATTGCATTTTGCATTTCTGTAACATAAAAGTGAAATATTCATTCACACATAATCCATTTTAGCAGTTTTTTAATATTCTCGTAATTCTATGTATAAGAATGTGACGTGTGTATTGTTTTTTTTCTATTTAATGCCATTGGATACGAAAAATGTGAATGAATAGTACGTGAATAGCAAAGCTAAGTGATGAAATTTTGCTTTCATTTGTCTGCAACGTATTGCTTAGGAATGCATCGTGGGAAAGCGAAGCCTAATTACAATTCATGAATAATTTATTTGTTTTATTTCACGTCATTGCTAATGAAGAAACTTAGAGAAACAACGAAATTCTGAGCAGTATTTTCTGACAATATTAAAGACGTTTAATGATTGCCATTGGTGAATTGCGCTATGCTTGCAATTAAAAGCTTCAAGAGAATAAGTGATACTTGTCGTTGTATGTTCTTCTTTTTTGAATAAATACATTTAATTATTTGCTAATTCTAATGAAGTCATTGTCTTGTTAAAGGAGATAAGTGTTTCTCTTGAGAAATATTTCTTCGCTTATATTCTGAAAATTGAGAAATTCTAAGCAAGATTTCACTGTCTTAACAACATGATTTACATAATTTTCTTTTGTTATATTTCTTTTTTTATTCTTTATAAAAATAAAAAGATATTTACAAAACACGATCTAAAATAGCTTATATATAACACATACAATTTTGAAGGTTTTATAATTCCTTTACGTTAAGTCTGTTTTTCATTAAGAACTGTAAAAATAAAATAAATATTTGTTTACCATAACAAAAGAATGGAAAAAAAAATATTTTTTTATATTCTGAATTTATTTATAAATTTGGTTGCAACATATTAAACAAATTTTTATATATATTCATTATAAAATAAAAGTGTTTGAAATTCTAGCAAAGTAATTAGGAGCTACTAATTTTAGACCACACTGTCTATTATTACTACAGATATTACTAATTATTACTATTAATCTATTATTGCTATAATAGATTAATTATTATTTGTTTTAATAAATAACTATTAACCTATTATTCTCATAAAACATTCAGTATTTTATAGCAGTAAGACATATTTATATTATTATTTCAATGAATAAAAACATTATATATTTATTGTATTACTTATTAAAGATTTTTTTTTAAAAAGAAATCACTGTAAATTGACAATGCGTTTTAATGGAACTTTAATGAAGTTTGATTAAAGAGTGAAATATTTCGCTTGATTTCTTTGTTTTTTAAAGAGAAATTAATGATAAAGACAATTTTTAACCAATAAGAGCAGCAAAAAAACCCCTAAAATTTGAGTTTATTTTTAAGCACCCTGATTAATTTATTTCTGGTTCATTTTTATTTATTTTCAAACTAAAGCAAAATTTTCATAGGCCTGTGAAAATGTATTAATCTTATTTTGAAAAATAACTTCTGTCAGTTTTATAAGAAAAAATACTTGCGTATTGAAAAGTTTTTAAATTTTCTTCATTATTAATTGGATAATTACGAAATTCATCAAAATAATTTAGAGTTAAAAATGTATTCGAGCACGCAATCCAATAAAGTATTTCTGAATTAGTTATCAAATGACTTTTTTTTCATCTTTCATGATCAAATTAACTTACTCGATAAGAGAAAAATATTATCAATTGGAGTTTTTAAAATTAATTCGTTGACAAATTTAATTAGCATTTTCCAGTAAATGTAAATACATGAATAAAATATTTCTTTAAGCAATTCAAGCCATAATGTGTGTTAACTTGCTATGAAGTTCGTCAATTTTATAAAGTTTTATTTTGTATAATCAAAAATTAATAGAAAAGTGGTATTTTAAAAGAGCTCTTTAAAATTAAAAATTGATTCTTAAAGAAATAAATCAACTATTGAGATAAGTTCATTCTATATGTACAAAAATGATATTAATAAATAAAAATGAGACCATCTGATTGGAATTTGTAAATAGTGTTATTGTTATAATAGTTTTGAAGTGTATCAACTTGATCCAGAAATATTTTGTGCATGTTTTTACAAATCCCTTTTGTAAGTTATTGAAGAAGCTTTAAGCCTTAAGCATTTCCTAAAATTTCTGAGTTGTAAAATATCTTTAATCATTATCTATTTAAGGAAAATTTAATTATTGATATAGTTTCACTTGACATATTTTTAATCTGGAAGTTATTTTTGAAAATTAAAATGATGATGGTATTTGATAAATGATTGAAAATATTTCAAATATATTATGGTCTAAAAATATTTTGAACTAGTTTCAAACATTAATCAAGAAATATTAACATTTTAGTTTTAAATTATTAGTGAAACAATTTTCATTTAAACTTTATTGAATATTTTTTAAATTATAAAATCTAAAATGAATAAAACTTCATAATTCTATTAAGGAATCTGTTTAAGTTATTCAAATTAATTAAGAAATTAATTTTTAAGTGTATAAGAGAGAAAGATAATAATTTAACAATTCATGAAATAATTTTAAAAAATTAGAGCATAGTATTATTATATTTAATAATTTATATTTGTGATAATATAATGCTTTATTTTAAATTAAACTCAATCATAAATATAAATTACATTTATAATTATGATTATAAATATAATTTATATTTATGATACATGAATTTATATTAAAGATATTAAATTACATTTATATAAATATAAATTTAATTTAAATCAATTAATAAACATAAATTACATTTATATTTATGATAATAATACTCATAATAATATAATTAGTGAAACTTTACATATTTTTGAAGCACATAGTATTCTCAATGATGTAAATATATATAAGAAAGTATATTTTGGCAATAGTTATGTGCATTAAAAATACTTTGACATTATTCTATATTTAATATATGTTCTACTGACATTAATCTTTATCGTGATATTGACCAATTTAATTAAATTTAGTACATTCATCTATGAATTGAAAGAATATTCTTTTACGGAGATTATAATTTTCATTAATCTAATGATACTAAAATCTTTCAGTTCGTTTACATTGATTTCCTCGAACAAATGTTGCTTCAATTTCTCCATGAATATTTTTCAAAGCTCAATTTACATAACTTTAAAATTCATGGCAATTTCTTATATCTTTTGTATGTTAACATTTTACCATGAAATTAACTTTCATTTTCTAACCATCGCTTATAAAAACAATAATAAATGTTACATATTAAACTCCAGAAGATATTTAGAATCATTTCGTATTCAATTTAAGATTCTATGAAAATGCGAAAAAATATTAACAAAAGAATAACTTGTGACTTAAAAGAAAGAAAAACTTCAAATAATCTTCCTAATACTTCAGTATTCCATAGTTTATGTTACGAATTATGAGCCACTTAATGAAGTTAAAAGGTCAAATAAATTTAATTTAAAGAGC
Source organism: Latrodectus geometricus (assembly GCA_026290005.1). Lineage (NCBI taxonomy): Eukaryota > Metazoa > Arthropoda > Arachnida > Araneae > Theridiidae > Latrodectus > Latrodectus geometricus. The sequence continues at coordinate 448,079 of JAPDSC010098188.1, read as the reverse complement.
TGAAAAAAATGCATTAATCGATGTTTAAATTATATGAAAATTCCGATTTGTCATTTCCTTTTGCATTTTAAAAACTCAAATTCAAAAAGGAAAGCCTTAAATAGAGTTAAACTTAATTAGTTCTTCTTAAACAAATATAAATACAAAGAAATATGTTTCCTTGAATGCAGTATTGGAACAAATCGCATTACAAAACTTATTTATAACTACGATGCAAAACTTTCCTTTGGTTTGCAATAAACATTTTTTATCAGTTAGAAATATTTAGTGATGCAACACAAACGAGAATTTTGTTGGTAAATTATAAGTTTCTTAAGAAACATAAATTTTTAGGGACAAATGAGACTACTTTTTACATTTTCGTTCATTTTGCTGAAAACATTCATGCGTTGGAATGCATGAATTTAAAAGAACAAATGCTTAAAATGTCTTAACTTAATGGTGAAATAAACAAAATCCAAGAATGGAACAAGTTAGAAATAACCTAAATAATTACAAAAAGAGAAAAATATTATAAATTACTATTTGCTACATACTAGTAAGTATTCCATAAATTTCTTTAAACGTGTTAGTGTCTTAGTATCTTAAACAATTTTAAGAAGTTTATTTTTATTTGTTTTTTTTCCTTGAATGAGAGAAAAATCATGTCGGACAAATGGATCTGAAAAAACAATGATAGGAATTCAAATAATGTATATACAAAATATATTACACAATTTGTCTGCTGTGTATTATAAGATAATTTATAGAAATTCTAAAATAATCTTACTACATTTTATATCTCTACAGTATTCTAACATTTGATAAGAAATATGTTATAATAAGTCTGAGAGTTCAGCCTTGAGCATATTTAATAAGTAATTTAGCCATCCCTTGGAATATATTTATGATTTTTCTAGTTTTTCAATACCTATTCATGCATGTCTTTTTCAACAGATTATTTCCTAAACTTGAGGGAGGGATCCATTTTCTCTTTAAATGTTAAATAAATGTTTGATACTTGTAACAATATTTGTATTTTCCTTCTTTAAAAATCTGTAAATGTTACCATGCTGATATGTTACTGTTAGATTAAATACCATGCATTTGAAATATTAATATAAGCGTATTTATTAATAAATACATGAACTGATTAAATCATGTCAGCAACAGCATGAATAACAAAATTATTCCAAAGTATGAAATAATTCTAATAAAAGTATGAATAAAGTAAAATATTTTTTCATTTAATTTAACTTCATCGTTTATTGATAAGAAGGTTGATTTGAGTAGGATATCAGTTTTAACATTTGCACTGATCTTAAATGAAATTATAAAATCGGAATCCTCAGAAGAAAATATATAACATCCCGACTGTCTAACTTATTTCTTAAGGAAATTAAAGCAGTTTTTGCTGACATAGATTTGTAAGTTCTTTTCTATCCAAAATGTTTAACAATCAAATTAAAATGATCGAATGTTTAACATAATCTACTAGAAGAAGAGAGAAGAATTCATTACTAATTTTACCGATTCTATGCTATTTGCTACGATAAAAATATTTATTGCCCTTTACAGAAGACTTTTTTTTCATAATATATTTATCAAAATGTGAATGAAATGATATTCTTTATTTTAATTAGAAATCAGTCATGAATATTTTAAAATTTCGGTTAAAATAAATTCTAAATATTCTCAATATTACAGATTTTTTATATTTCAATACAGCTGGTCAATTGCTGAGTGGTTACCAGTCCCGACTCCTGGGTTATTTGTCCCAGGTTCGAATCCCGGTTTGAGCATGGGCGTTTCCTTTCTCTCTCTTTGTATCTTTGCCCTCTCTTCTTCTGAGAAGATGGATAAGAGTGGTCTTCCCTATAAATGGATTTGTAGTGGTGTGACGTGAGTAATGCTACTCGATTCCGTAACTTGGTTTACAGGTGTTCACAAGGTAACGCTAAATGGGAAGCAGTTTCCGGTCTTGTTGTGGAAGACGGGTCAATCACCACTACCCCACTATCATAAAAATGCAATATTATTAAAAATTTTTAATTAAAAATCACATCACTTACCAATTAAATTATCAATTAATAAGGAAATCACAACAACAGAGTTTAATTGATGAACATATATCATTTGATGAATCGCAGTAGTAAACATAATATTTTGAAGCTTTGCTTACACTTGTTAAAAATTACAGTGATTGAGTAATTTTATTCATATCAGTTTTTCTCCAGTATAATAAACATCTCATTTGCTTAATTTCCCTACATCTTTAGCAAAATGAGCGTTTGCATTTAATAAACAAGTATTAAAATTTTGTATGTTGAACTTAATTCTTATGCTTAAATCTTCACGTTCGCTTTAAGAAAGCAGCAGTTAAAACCAAAGTTTAATATATATATATATATATATATATATATATATATATATATATATATATATATATATATATATTGCTTTTAATACCATATTTTTTTGTGTGAGCATTTATAAAATCGCATTTACTAGTATCCTCTAAATATTTTATAAATACTTCGTAGTGTTGTTTAAATTTATAAATTTTGTAAATCACTATTCTTAACAATGATTTCTAAAAGTAAGATAGTAAAGAAGCTATAAGTTCATATTAAGATGAACTGTTTATTATTTTATTAAATAAAAATAAATTTGAATGTCAATTTACTAAAAATATCCATTTGGTTTTATCAATAATAAAGATTTTGGAAATTTTAATCTCTCTGCTACATATTTGGTATGAATAATAATAATTCAAGAAAAAAGAGAATTTTCTAAAGCTATGCCATAAATAATCATGTTTCCCCAATTTAGAAGAAATATTATTTCACAATTTACGAGCAGATGAAATGGGGTTGGAAATAAATCTTAGTATTTTTTGAGTTGTTGCGAAATTAGTTTGATAGATATTATTTTTATGATAGTTACTTTAATTATTTTATACATTTAGAGTCTTTAAAAAATGCACGATTTTTCAATATTTTTTTTAAAATGCAAGGCCAGTTATATATAATTTTATATACATTTAAAATGTGTTGCGTATGCAGACGAAACATACCCCTTTTCCTATGCCTTTATTATAAAGTAAATGTAAAATATTCATTTTAATTATACCTTCCTCTTCTGTGAACTGACGTAGTTGACTTGAAAATATAATAAAAAATACAAAATGGAGCTTCAATTTTAGCAATTTAAATATCCAACTTTAAAAGCTCGAGAAAAGCTAGAATTTTCTGAATGGTACTTTAAAGGAAAAACTGACAAAGAGCATAATATGCAAATTAGAAAAAGGTAATTATCAAGCAGCTTCTGCGGTAAACAATTTATGTATACATTCGTGCCTTCCAACAGTAACAAGAAGATACCTTACAGCTTCACACTGAGAGCTAATTTGGGTGTAATTGACACGGGGGAAAATTTTCCGTCATGGAACGTATTTAAATGACGCAAGAGTTAGCAAACACAAATTATGCTATGCAAATTTTTTAATTAGCAGCATGTAAAGATAGAAAAAGAAAGAGAGTGTTGAAGAGGAAGATGTAGGGAGGGTGAACAAATGATATACCCAGAAAATGCTTGATTATTCAAAAAAGGAAAACAGTGATTTTAAAATTCAGTTTCTATATGTGAAAATGAACTCAATTCTCTAAAGATCATATGGTATCATTTTCACCCACATAAAAATAAATTCGTATCAAAAAGAAACTCTGCTTTCACAATGTTTCTTAAATGTTTTGTAATATGTATATACTTTAATAATAACAATTTTAATAGTGTAAAATATTCGAATGCATTCATATGATTGAAACTAATAACCATATCCACGTAAAACCATTTAAACGCCCAATTGTTAATATCATTTGAAATTTTAGAACAATATTTTCTTCCATATCTGAATAATTAATTGAAAATCTCTTACAACAAACATTAGTAAACATATTTTTAATATGTTTACAAACATTATTGATACTTCTCAATAAAACGTGTAACAGAATATAAACACAATGATTAAGCTAGTTTATACATATTCTCATCCTCCAGGTTTTACAATGAACGTAATTCATATTGATAAGATTATAGACACTTGTTTGCACACAAATAGACTAGAGGGTATATATTCATCAACGAAAATTACATCGTCTAGTAATTAACTGTAAATAATATACGGAAAATTTGCCTTGCAACAAATATTGTAATATGACGTGTTTTTTTAAAGAATAAGTGATAAATATATTCTTAACATCATACATAATCAATCGTTAAATTTTGAAGTCAGCTTTACAATATTTTTTAACCATTAAAATTTTGAGAAAAGCTACGGTATTGGAGAATACATTTAACAAAGAAAGGAATGAAAATTTTCCCTCAATTTGCTTAAAAAACAAATTCATTTTTGTTTGAATTCTGTACACCATTATTTAAGTTTTTAAGTGAACTATACAAACATATATCAATTCAGTTACTTCCATGTGTATCAATGCAAAGTAGTACCGATTTTTATTTATCGGTTATCATGCAGAAATTCCTTTAACATTAATAGAGATAACGACATCTTCGACGTGGTATCTGGTTTGTCAACCGATAACTCTACCCAATTATTTTAAAAAAATAAGTTTTATAACGGTGGAGGATTAAAGTATGTAGAATTCTATGCAACAGAATGATTATCATTGTCATTCGCATTGATAAATTTCACATACTTTTAATAAGATTGTGATAGAGATATAATAAATTTAAAAGAGCATCGCAATAGATATTAATTAATAACAAGTAAAGAGTATGATATATAAACTCTTTTAATAACCATATGCAAAATATACAACCTAGAATATAAAAATCAATAGACTAATAACTAATGCTCATTAAACTCTTATAAAATAATAAATGTTCGGTACAGTTGACGTCCATTTAATGTATTATTATTCTAAATCTCTAGAAAAATTAGTTGATCGGTCAAGTTCATTTTGCATAATTTCTTAACATAGTTTTATCTCGTTAATATTGAAGAGTTGTAATAAGGAGGTTATTTTGGTCATTCAATGAACATTGTTGATACTGATGCTTAAGAAAACTGTGTTAGTTTGTGTGAAACTGTTGTTTTCTATGGAAAGATGCTGTTAAATTTCAATTCTTTTTATAAGAAAGCCAATTTGCGAACATAACAGTTAATATTTGATGTTCTCTTTACTCTGTGAAAATTATGAAAAAAAGTCCATGATTTTTCAACAGGTAATTAAGAAATCGATTTTAAGATGTACTACAGATGCCTCTTTAAAAAAAAAGTTATACATGTATCTTCCAAAGTTTAATTATTCCATTACCATCATCAGATGATTCGAAGTCTTTTTCAGAAAATATCTTAGGAATATAATGATGGTAATCATAAATGCGTTATCACAAGTAACATGTTATCTATAGCTATCTCTTTTTCCTTGTAAAAACAAGAACATTCCTTAATTTGCCAACGTGGATTCATTTCAAGGATATTTTATGATTACTTTTGTGAGAGTGCATCTTATATAGGATGTTATGAATAAAACTGTAGAGTCATAACCACCTTTATAATGATATCACCCAAAGTGAATGTGCTTAAGTTATTTTATATGTAATTTAGCTTAAGGCGAAAATTTTGGAAATTCATTGATATAAATCAAATGGTTTTCTTAATCGAAAATATTTCTTATTCGTACTTCTTTTATTTTAGTATTACTATATTTGTCACTTACATAACAATTTATGGATTTAAAATTAAACTTAATGTTACCTATGATAAATTTATTAAAACAATATCTTTCAAATTATCAATTTTGTCTATTTTACTTCAATCATATTATTGGTCATAGATATATTATATACACCCAAAAGTCATGGATTATTTGTTCTATTAATACATTCGAATGTGCAGCGTTATGTTGGTCGATAATATTGCCAAAAATTTAACTGATTTTATTCGGGGATTTTTCATCAATCTTTATTTGATAATTTCGTCAGTATGTATTATATTTATTCATCAATTGTAAAATAACTTTCAATTTTTTAGGAATAAATATACAGATATTTGGCTACCATCTGCTATATTTCCTTTTTGTTACTAATCTATGTTTCATTTGAGCTGCTGTAGTGACAATCATAGTTGTTTGTAATTTTAGACGATGGTCTCCATGATTTTAGAGCTGCACATTATAAATATAGCTTTATTCTTCGCTTCATTTCAGTAAGAAAAGGATTAATACAAATTCATCACATATTTCACAAAATCGTAATTGAAAAGTAATTTCAATTTTCCTCTAGAAAGAAAGCAGACAATTTCATCTGCTATGATCTGGTGACGTCATATGCAAGTATCTAATCCCAAAATTCTATTTTGACAACCCATGCTATTTACAACTTTCCACGTCATCGAGAAGAAAATTCGAATTTTTTTTCCATTTTCACATTTTATTTAATATTTTTTTATGTATTTTTTTAAAATCTTAATATCTCAAAAATATGTATCTACTCTTTTTATTCATCAGATTTAAATATATTATTTAGGTGTTTAAGTTTATTTCGGCAATTTTTTTGCATCACAATTAAAACATCTTTTTGGAATTACGACAGAAACACGTTATTATGGCAACATGTTTTTTTTTGGAAAAAAAAATTCAAAACTTGCCCTGATGTATATACGACATCTGTGACGTAAATTCTTCTTCAATAGGGGATATTAATCGTTTCGATAAGATTATATAAGTTTAATGACTGCATTTTTCAGATATTGAGACTAAATATCAATGTATAAGTAATGACTAATGAATGTCACATTAGAAAGCTTATAGAAAATGTTTAGGAAAATAACATTTAATATTATAAATTGGTTATTTATTAAATACATTTTTACATTTAAGGAAAAAAAAAACGTTAAAAAGCAAAAATTTAAACTTTTTTTTATACTTGCAAAAAAAATCTGTTATTATTTTATTAATCATTAAATGCTCTTTTAGTATATTAGTAAAAACTCTTAGTTTTCTAAAACATTTTAGTATTTCTAATTTTAAATTTAATAATTGATCCAAAATTAATTAATCCTTCCAAAAATAATTTTGGATATTTTGGCTTTAATTCTGCTTGTGCAGATAAAACAATTTTAGCTTTCATCCTTTTATCTTTCATTCTATTTTGTTATTGGTAAGTAAAAATAAATAATTACTTTTCTTTTCTGATAAGAAACAACATGCTTTATAGATATTTTTCAGTTTGGCAAAGCTCCAAATAGGATTTCCTTCTGTTTTATATCCTGATACACGTGTTTGTGGTATGATATGATTTTTTGATTGAACTATGCTAAGAAAACAGTGATAAGGGAATAGGAGTCGATTATAAAAAACATCAATTTGTTTTAACGATATGAATGCATTTTAGTCTACAAACTTAATCTTGTTCTATTTACTAAAATATACTCTGAAAATACTACTAATTTAGTTTTAAATTTCATATCACATAAATCCATCACTGAATTTAAAGTATCATATTTGAATTCTTACTTACAACATAACTTTTATTAATACATTCTATAAATTTTACTACATCTTTGTCAATAGATTCTGCATTTCAAACTTTGAAATATCAATGATAAAATATTTCTTTTAATTATAATTAGAAACCATACGCATGTGCAATCAAAGGAGTTTTTACAATAATTTATAAATATATTATACGATAATACTTTACACAACAAAAATAAACTTAAAAATAGTTTTCATGTATAAGATTAACTTTTTCTTATACATTAAAACTAATAGATGCTATTTTTTATAATTAAGTAGTTTATGTATATTGGTCAAATTTCTGCAGCTAATTTCTTATTTAACTGTTAACTAAGGAAAATATATTAATTATCTATGTGATTAAAATTCTTAAGAAATACCCATTAAATTTGTGTAAAATTTTTACCAATAGTGCAGTTTTTTTATTTTTATTTCCTTTAAACTTTAAAATTAATTGTGATTTACTGCTTGGATAAATAATGATTTTTCCATGTATAAGGAAGCTTCATCATTGATTAAAATTTTCTCAAAGTGCACTTAATAATTTCGAGTTCAATTAGAGTGTTGTACCAATTACAAGCACCAGTCTAGTCTTAATTACAGTTTCGAATATCAACTGTCTTAGTTCTCAGATGACGTCAGGAAGACTACTTTATTCTGAAATTCAATTAATTTTAGTGTGTATGCAATAGGAAAAAACAGTTGTATTAAGTTTTGAGAAGAAAATTAATTTTGCATGCTTTCGTTTCGAGTGTCAATGTATTAAAATTTATTTTGGATTCAAAATACATTTATCCTTCACCAGAAGAATATAATGTGGTTTTTTATAAATTAGATAGTTTTGTCAATTTATTCTGATTTTGTTTAATAGTTTAATTCATATTAATATTCTTATTTCATTCAAAATAAATCTGAAAATGAGAAAATATTATGACATTTTAAAGTGGAAATCGATAAATTGTCGATATTTTCATTGTATGTCAATGTTTATCAAAGAGTTCGCATGAGACTTTTATGATTTTAAATTTGAGACACGACTAATTGATGGAAATTCCTTATGAATTTTTAGATTTAGTTGCGCATCAACGTGAGAAGTGCTTGCAAGTTAAGAGTATATAGTTGCCATCTAACGTTATATAATCACTCATTACTTTACATTTCTTTATTGAAATATTTAATTCCAGATAATTCAGTTGTCCGATATTGTCATTCTATAGATTTATCGTGAGATTATGTACATTGTTTTCTGTAAAATTATATACAAAGTATTATTGAAAATGACACGTTTGGAAAATATTGTTCTTTTAGCAATATTTATAAAGACGAATTTGTTAACAACTATTGTTTGAACAATGTATGATATTTCTTTGTTTACTTATATAATTATTTTAAATGAAAAAGTATTTTAGTCACACAGTTATGTTACTATATCTCATTCTTCTTGAAGATAAATAATAATAATCTTTTTTTAATTTTTGTTTAATAATTCTAATGAAATGTTGGCACAAAATCTATGTTGCTTCTAAAACTCTCCTCCATAAAACAGTAGCCTCTTAATGGAACAGCGTCTGCATAACTTCTTATTGTTTATTCTTATCTTATTTGTTCCAGGCAAAACTCATTTCACAATTACACATTTTATTACGTAAACAAAGAATCTTGATTGGTTCTGTGGGTTTTAAAATATTCTTTCACTAATTTATTCTTGCATAAAGTATAATAAAATATCTTACGCTTTTTAATCATCATGTTTCATATGTGTTAGTTATTTAAAAAAAGTAGTAAAATGTATGCTCATGCATTTCTTCTTTAAGAAAATTAAGAAAACGAAATATTTCACAATTATTTTAACTCAGTGTTACTTTTTAAAAGTAAATAATTTTCTTTAAAATAGTTTAATTAATATAGGTATTTTATAGATATCTTAACTTTCTTAAAATCAAGTTATCCTTTTTAAAAATCAAATTCAAATCTCACTCTAAAAAAATCTCTTTTCAAATTCAAATCTCACTCTAAAATCTATTCTTTTGGTTCTGTCAAGATTACGAATTTCGAATTTTTCAAATCATCCATTCAATGTCAATTAATGTAAAAACTAGACACAAAGTAAAAACTAGACACATATTACATAATTGGAAATAAAATTTAAAACATCTCTCCGAATCAGAATATAAATATATCATTTTCATAATTTGTTTTTAAAACTACAGATGATATATAGTAATTTAAATTTTGTTATTACACCTTAACTTTTGTTAACAGAAATTCAGAAAACGCTAGTTATTTTCTAACAAATGTAAAAATTTTAATTAGTTTTACTAGAAATTAGATCAATTTTCATAGAAATACCTTGATGATTAAAGTATGTAAATTCTGTTTCCTAAATGAATTAATTGGTAATGCTAAAAATATTTTGAAGCAAATTCCTATCGCAGAAAAATTATTAATTGACACAATAATATTGTCATAAGACGTAAAAATTTAGGAAGAATATTTGGCCAAACTTTAGATCATCAGATATTTTATTTGCATGTATTATTATAGTTTTCTTTTAGAACAATGTACATTAATGTGTGATTAAAATCATTATATTCGAATGCATATTTTTATTTCTTTACAATATAACTTTTTATAAACTATAAAATTTCTTAAGCAACGCAATTTACTTATGAAACTCATAAGTTAATAAATTTATTTACGTTATATTTTTAATAATTTTCTACTGAATCTAAGCACTATATATGTTTGGGTGATGTAACTAACGATTTCCAATGTCTCGTTATCTTTCCAACAAAAGTATATAAAAAATGTATTGCTGAATAAAAGATATGCGTACTAGAGAAATTCTTATGCCGGAAACGAAATAAATTGCAAGGAAGAGAACCTAGCTAAAGATCGAAATAGATTGTCGAAGAAAATATCAGGAACATCTCTCTTCATATATGACAATTTTTCACCTTTTATTTCCTAGAAAGAGAATCCGTGAAACTTATCTAGGCAGTTTTTTTTTAATTTATAAAAGTGCCGAACTCAAAGAGAACACATAAAAAGGAAAAATTTGACTATCCAGAAATTGAAATCGGAGGATCTGACTTCCCTTTCAATTGAATAATGTAAATTTTTCTACATATTATTTGATATTGAGTGAAGTATTCAAATTATGCTCTATAAATTTTAATTCCTTTATTGTATTGATAAAATTTCCACTTTTGACTTTTTAATTAGTCATCACTGGTTGCATTTGCTAGATATTATTGATTATAAGATCTATAATAGTTTTAATGATTACACTTTTGAGACAAACTTTCACATAATTCCAGTCTTTAAAATATCATTATATATTTTAAACTGTGTGAGTTTTTTACAGTTTTTTATATTTTAGAAAAAGATATAAGTGAATAAAATTATCTATAAGGAATTGATATTTATACAAAAGATTTTAAGGAAATAATAAAATACAAACTAAAAAACAGACTTCATTTTTTGTTAATGCATTGAAATAGTTTAACAAGAAAGTTTGTTCAATTTAGAAGTGTCTTAAAATTTTCTTAAGTAATCAATTATAAGTTAATTCAACCATGTTTCCTTTCTTATATAAATTGAGTAACTTTCAGTACTCGATGATATATATTAGATTTTCCTAACTTATTTATGGTTTTAATCACTCGTTATTTACATTTAATTGAGATGAATTAGATTAAACTGAAATTGATACGATATTATTTTTTAATCATTTAAGCATAGTTAAATCTTAGTCAATAAAATATCGAAATCAAATTCATTTGATTAGAATTCTACTTACTGTTTTTTTTAAAATATTGACACACTTACACTTAAATTGAAACAAATGCATTTAAATTTTTATATATATAACCACATTTATTCTAACTTTCATCTTCTTTAATAATATTTTCATGCAATAAATACTCCTTATAAGAACATTGTTTTTGTAAAACAAATAAACAATATATAATAAAAAATAATCTGTAAAATATTCTCAAAATTGATTCTAGTACTCATTGTAAAATATCAAATGAATTGTTCTCAAATTGGGTGAATTTTATATTCTTTTTTTTAATAAAAATATAACCAATTGCACCAGATTTAAATTAAATCGTAATAAAGATAAAAAAAAATCAATATAAATGAAATCAACTCTCCCTCACTCTATTAAGCACTAAAAAGTATTTAATACCATATATAAGTAAAAAAAATCGGACAGTTACTAAACACTGGAAAACCCTAAATTTTTTTAAGAATATTTATCGAGTAATTTATTAATTAAGATTCAGAACATGGTAATTGACAATAAAAATTATTTAGGCTCTAAAAGTGACTTGGCTTAATGCAAAATTCTATCAATAAAATTTACAATAGGTAAAACTTTTTACTCAAGATAAGTGATAAGCATGCTTTTTTGGAAATTTCTCTAATTTGTGATAAATTAAAATATTTAATTACTACTCGTTTAATTTTATATACATTAAACGCAATTCTTTTAAAAGTATTCAATCATATTAGTGCTGTAAGAACATACCTTTTACGACAGTATAGCCTATGATTTTTTAGTATTTGTCCTCTTAGGCAGCAACTTTTATAGAATTTTTTGTTATTAGGAAAATTATTGTATTCTAGCTTTTTTTTCTATTAGTTTTTAGAATTAATTATATGAGGCAGATTTACAACATTCTAATTTATTTTATTTGTTTTTTTATTTTCAACAAATGCGAGGGATCTTTTAATTAATTTACATATTAAGTATCTTCCGAATATTTAAACCAGTCCTATTTCTATGGACTTCACGTACTTAGCTTCCTCCACATTTAACGGCCTTATGTAATAATAGTGATAATGGGTTATTATAAATAATATTATTGTGTAAGTAGAATAAAGTGAATTAAATAAATTAAACTATATATATGGAAATAAGAATTGTTTCAATAAATCTTTTAAATTCAGAGCTATTTTCTTTACCAAATGCTGCCCATGATATCACTGCATATAACATTTTACAAGGATAAGTATTTCTTAGATCCGTCATATATTTCTCTTTAAATTTTCTGAAGATTACTTTTTGCTTACAATTTAATTTCCAGCATTTAACATTATTTATGGTTAAAAATAACATAAATTATAATTATATTTGACTACATATAACACTATACGCCACTCAACCTGTCTAGTGGTTAGCATAACTGATTACGTACTGACCTGGTTTCGAATCCCTGCTCGGGCATGGATGTACTTTCTCTTCCTATGTGTTTCTTGTCCTTTCCTTTGATGATGGATGAATGTGGCCCACCCTATAAACGGGTTTGTGGTGGTGTGACGTGGGTAATGCTACTCGCCTTCGGGACTGGGTTTGCAGGTGCCCACCAGGTAACGATAATCGAGTAGCAGTTTTCCTCCTTATTGTGGCTAAAAAAGGGTTTATCATCCAAGTCCCTGCCCTTGGAAAAATATATATATAACACTATATGGCTATATATTATAATTATACATAACCTTTAATTACATTTGACTAAGATCAGGATTGAAAATATAAGAAAATGTAGTTTATTAAATTTATGCTTTATTATTTTTAATTTTTCTTTTTGTAAATTTACTATCGACTTAACAGACTAAATCATTGGAATTCCATAGACCTGAAATACTTAATCGGATTATCCAAAATAATACACGTGTCCAAAATGATGATTATAAATTTATAAAAATATTAAAAGATAATTTAACATTTGGCATACTAGAAAATTTATTTTGTTAAATAAAACGTTCCACATATATACTTTTGTGCACAAAAATTTAGAAAGAATTAAATAATTTTCTACAAAATTTAAATATGTTTAGAGAAATTAGAGGAATCTTAAATAATTTTAAAAACATATTTTTGTACTGTAAAGTTAAAATTCTTTTTAAAATTCCACAGAATTACATTTTTATCTAGTGCTGAAAAAAACTAATATTTTATAGCATATGAAATTTTTTTTATGATCGCAAATAGCTTAGACCTCTTAAATGCTTAACCCATTAATATATTTCACACAGACGTTTTAGATTTGGTTTTGATAAAGTGAAAAACGCAATAGAGGGTATATTGGAAGTCGATTTGAGCACTTCCATAAATTTTGATTTAGTGTGAAATTATTCTCTGATAATCCTTTCATTCTTTTATCATTGATTAACTTATCTTCATATCAAAAATGATGAATAAAGAAAATTACATTTTCAAAACCCTAGAAATAAATTTTTATATTTTTTTTATAAGACAATTATTTAACGGAAATCTTTTCAAGAATTAAGTACTTTAATAATCGTTTCAAAAAAATCTATTTATTTTTTCATAATATACCATATTATTTGAAAAAAACGTACTTATTATAGTGAACTATTATTTGCGTTTCCTTATGAATCTGCTTTTATTGGACTTCCTTTATTTCCTTAAATGACCATACAGGTATGATTTATGCAATTTGGTATTCCGTACCATTCATATATGATAAATCCTCTGATACTAATGTATATAAATCTTAAAACCATCACATTTACTGCAATAAAAATGTAAAGCACGTGGTAATAAAATGTTTGCAAATATTTCATTGCTATTCATATTTTTGTGCAATAAAAATCATTTTTAATATCTTGAACATAAATATAATAATCATTATCCGCAAAATGTTCCCTTTTATACTCTATTACAATTTTCTACAGATAAAAATCCACATTAATATAAAAGTATTTGCATCCAATAAATGACATATTTCTATACATAATTTAAACAAAATTAATAATATTCCATTTTATATTAGGGTCATTTGTGATTAGGCAAATTAAATGACAAAGTATAAAAAATGGCTTAAGTTTTCTAATTTTCAAAAATGGCGTCTAATAAAATTTACGCAGAATAATATTTTATAACTGTTGCTATGTATTTTTGGAATATATTGTTTGGTTTATAAAAAAAAAAATATGAGCCAGTATGACCTGAACATTGTTCTTGAAAATAAATGAGATGATGATATCAATTCATAGCTCTTAATCTTAGTGGGTAGTTTTTTGATCAAGGACAATTTTTTATTCTCCGAAAAATATTTGGATTATTAAATTAATACGTTGTATATAATTATAGGAGTTTTGAAACACGTGTTCCCACTGTAAATTCATAGAAATTGCACACATTAAATTTTCCTTGAACTCTGTTCTTTAAATAATAATTTTTTTGTGATATTATTGCACAAGACACAATTCAGCATAGATAGATTATTATATTGTATGAATAAAAAAAGAAAACATTACTTGTCACATTCGCATTGAATTTAGCATAGCAACATTAAAAGCATGAAATATCATTTTTATAGTATTTAAATGGTTATGTGCAATTTATTAAAAATACTAAGCTAAAAATTAGGTAATGCGTGAAAAAGAAACTATGACATAGAGATAAAATATTTCTTAAAAAAATAAACCAAAACATGAAAACAAAGTAATAATTCAACCAAAATATTTTCTTTAATAAAATGAAATTAGGGAAATATTTTATCTTTAGTCGTAGAACGATATGTAAACCATACTTACATTTTTATTCTTTATAAATTTTATAAAAAAATTCTTTTAAGCAATCTGATTTTATTTTTAATTCAATTTCAAAATTTTGTAGTTGATGCTTAAAATACAAATTTTGTAATTGTATTAAAAATAAAGTTTCATTGGTTGAGTGATTAATCCAGTTGTTTCTTAAAACATAAATTTTAAAAAACAACTGAATGAATGACTTCGTCTTAATCAAGATTTTTAAAGTAGAATTCTTTTTTGATATTTATTTTATTTTTATTTGTAACGAGAACTGATTTTAATGTGTAAAAATATTAGGCTGATTTATTCATATATTGAAATAAAATTATATTTAACTGCAAAAAATATTAAATATTGAAATTACAATATGAGCAATCTTCTAAATGTAAACATTTGTGTTCTTATAAATTAAACTTCCAAACCTGAACATAAATGCCATTAAAAATTTTAAATAATACCTAAAAATCCGAATACTGTAAATTTAAAATGTAAATAAGTTTATTTTTTCCATTATTATTATTATAAACGTCACATGCATCATCAGACTGAATCAAGTTTTTCATTTATATCAAAAACTCAAATAATAATTATTGTGATTTAAATGTGGTATTCTGGATTCTTATTTTCGTCTTTGTGTTTCTTCTTACCACAATTGTACTAGAATAACAGATCATAATAAAATTTTAGAATCTAAAATACTTTGAATAGAAGCTTCAAAGTACATCCATTTAAATTTGGCTGGCTTTACTTTGAAGTTACAAAGCATATCTCTGTCTTCTAATAAATTTTTATTTAAGAAAACAAAATTACTTTCTTGACTATTCGTTTACGTACATTAATTAGTTATTATAAATATTTTACAATAAAAAGGAATTAAATACCTCTATCGTCGCATTCTTAGTGACAAAGGAAATACATGCACTCAAATAATTTGAACAAAAGGGAATATTTTTTTACTAAAATGAGGACATGTAAGGATTAAAATTTTTTATTTTTTTTTAGTTGTAATTTTGTTATTCCATTTATGAGGTATATATGTATGTTTGAAAATTCTTTTATTATAAAAAATATAATACTAACCAAAATATAGAAAAGGAAAACATTTTTTTTAATTCTATACATCAGTTTGATCGGTTTATATATAAATATATATATATATATATATGAGTAACTGAATTTTAGTGAGGAATGTTCTCAGAAAACTCAAAACTGTTTTAGAAGATTATCATTTATATGCATTTATAACAAGGATTTTAAAAGTCTAGAATATTTAAAAAATCTAGAAATGAGTGAATCAAAACCGTTGTGAAACTGTTAAATTATTGTTGAAATAATAGTTTTTATTATACATTTTGCATTTATTACAATATAATAGGATTTATTTGTATTATTCATTTTTCTACTTAGTTTACATTATAGTGTCACAACAGATATTATTCTTATTTTAATAAGGTCTTTAAATTATAGTTTAAAATGGATTATCGTATAAGCAGCTATTTGTTTATTTTATTCTTATCAATAATTAATAAAAATCGTTCTTTATTTTAGATATATTTGTCTTAAAGATTAATTATTTAAGTTACATTTTTCTTCTTTTAATCCTTAAATAATTATTCTTTACTTAAAATTCATGCCTTAAGACTTTATTTATTTTAAAATGTTATATTTGTGTTGGATACTTAAGTTTGAAAATAGTTTCTTATTTTCATATCGATAACGAAATAAAAATAATACATGCTTAAATTTATATAGTAAAATTCATTCTGAGAATATATGATTCAATGATTAGTACTTCATTTAATATATATGATAAATTTTCTTCATATTAATTTATTATTTTTTCAAATTTGTAAAATATTTTTCAAAGACGTTCAAATGAAAAATTTTTAAAAGCTATAAAACTTGAAATAAATAAATGAAATAAAACGTTTATCAACTTCTTCGTATTTTCAATGTTACTAATTTTTATTACATTACAGCAATTTAGAAATTCTATTGTATTATAAAAATCCACATGTTTTATATTTGACAATTGAAACAACAGAAAATATTTTCTTTTAAAAAAAGTTAGTAGAAAAATATTAATATAAGATTGTACAAAATTGAAAAGACCCAGTGTCATTTTGGGGTGATTGAAATTACTATTAAATTTTTATTTGAATGCCCTACTATTAATTTATTTAATGTTTTTCTTAAAATTCTTACTTTTTCTGTTCATACTATTAAATGCTGTGCAAATTTTCTGAAAAGTAAACGGAAAAATTAAAAAATAATTTTCATTCCACCAAAAATCACTTTATCTTCTGTAGAAGGTATCATGGGTGCGAATACTTGCTTAAAATCATTTGGGAGTAGAAAAGAAAAGTTATAATATCTGTAGAAAACAGAAAAAGAATAGAACATATTGATAAATTGTGACTTTTCAGATTTTCTTTAGCAATGATTTTCTTTTTCCAAAATTGTTTTCAAACGCTTACAAGATTTTCCCTCCAATCGACTTTATCCCCTGATTTTGTACTTGATTCAGAAATCTTTTACAATCCAATGACATTTTGACACATGTTACAGCTGCAGAACTCAAAATAGCGTGAAAACTCTACATGACATGTGATTTTATACTTACATTTGAAACATTTAAAATTTCATTTTTCTTGTTAAAACTTTAAAAAAGACATTGACGAGTAGGATTTATTTTATTGTTTTATCAAATCTACCAGAAATGTAAAATATAAATATATATATATAT
>JAPDSC010098188.1:400074-414311 GCA_026290005.1 Latrodectus geometricus | reverse complement strand
TATTTAGTTTATTTGAATGGTGCATAAACACTGTGCAATAATTCATGTATTGCATTTGCATAAAATAAAGAACTACGGATTTTATTTTAATTTTTCTTTTTTAAACATTAAACTTGTTTATGGGTTCCTAAAAAAACATTTACATTATTCATTTATGATAATTATTATTAAAAAATTCTTTGGTTACATGAAACCAAACATTACATGTTTGAAACAAGATTAATAGAATAGTTTTAAACACAATTCCTTTTTTTGTGTGTTAATGCTGTTGTTATATACGGCTTAAAGGAACTCAATCTATCTACATCTGGCCACTCGCAAACACATTTAAATTACAATAAAAATGTGTGGTAATGTATTTTAAGACATTTTAAAAATCATACAATTTTTTTTATTCAAAGCATCAAGGAAATCAGAAATATATGGTCAAATATATATTGGTCAAGATCCATGCTTCGATATTACCAATGAAATCTTTTATTTTGGTTGGGTTTAGAGGAAAATGCTGTGTTTGTATAATACTCGAAATTCTTTTTATATATTTATATCCTGATATTATTTTTCATATTTAATCATCTAACAGAGAAAAATGAATTGCGTTTTTGAAAATAAACTTCATCTGAGGTTTAAATTTATAAAAAATTCTGTTTATTGGCAATAACATAATGCTCTCAAATAAAAGGTAGAAATTTCACAGGGAGCATAAAATATAAAATTTTTATGAAAGTTCCCATCATATTACTTAATATATTGAGTAGATGTTTTTTCAAAAGGTGTTTAATTGTAAAAAAATAATAAAAAATAAACATGCATATTCATACATGAAAAACGTGTATTTTTTGGTAATTTGAGGTTTGTAGAAAAATTTAGCACCTGTTTCAAAATTTTAAAAATTTATTGCTAGTTAAACGCTTTTAAATTGACGTAATACCAGCAGCATTTGCATTAAATACAAATATTTTATTGCTAGTAAAATATTTTATTTGTTTCTACTTTTTTGATGCATTTGCTATAAATATTTTTTAACTAAAATACTATAAATACTCTGAAAATGATTTTACTATAAATATTTTTTAACTAAAATACTATAAATACTCTGAAAATGATTTTACTATAAATGCTCTGAAACGTCGAGAACAGATGAACATATATTAAATGTTTAATATTTTATGAAAACTTCAATTATCTTTATATTTCTTTATTATAATATTTTCGTCATTAAATTTTTTTTTTTAAACTAATCTGTCATTATTTTTTCCCTTCATAATCATAAGAATGGTATAAAGAAAAAAGGGCTTAATCATTACTCAAAAATTTTACGCTTAAAATTAATTTCAAACATTTTTACTAATCTGGAATTTGAGATGCTGAACATGTGATAATGGCGCGTGCAAAAAAAGAACTATTTCAATATGTTATTATTTTAATTTTTACTTTACAATCAAAATCAATTTCTAAATTGAGAAATAATTTAAAACATAATATTCTTTGTAAAATATGTAAATGTCATTATAATACTATATCATCATAGTATACAAAATAATATTACTTTACAAAGTATTTATTAATATACACATTAATTATTATTATAATACATATTTCAAGTTTATATATATCAGATTTATTAATTTGTAATTTATACTCCACAACATCCAAATTATAAATAATGCTATTATTATGTGTTAATTTTTATTTTAAATAATTAAAAATACATTTTAATTTGACTATTAAAATCAACTTTAATTGCTTACAAAAATTTATTGAATTCACAATAATTTAAAATAAATGGGATATTTTATATAAAATACCATTTCGAGGAATTTTTCAAATTTTTATATTGCTCCTTAAAGCAATACAGTCCAAAATGCAAAAAAAAAAAAACATTTTTTTTTTATGAATGCATGCATGTAGCAGAATTCATTGCAACAATTACAGATTTTTTCTTTTTGACAAAAACTCATTTTGGTGTAATGGATTGTGTTAATTTTGTGAGTTAATTGAGTAATTTATCAAAACAAAATGTCTTAATGCCTCCTACAGTGTGCAAAGTGCTGCATCAGCAAATAACGCGATGGGAGTTCTGAAAATTCATCACATTGTTAAGAAATACACCTTGCTTATTTAACAAAATTTTATTTTAAATAACTATCTATGTTAGAACCCAACCAATCTCAAATACATAATTTATTTATACTTCAGATGATCTTATCTGTTAATTACTCATGTTTGATAAACTAATATTTTGATTAAAGTACATCTATTCTGCGTAAGGAAGATTTACTTAAATATTATCGCATAGTCATCTACTTGAATACGATGAAAAATTATAGTAATTTTCTTGATAACTTAATTGAAAAAGTTTTGTTTTATCATTCGTATATTCTTTTTTACTTTTATTAATTTATACATGTTCATGGTATCTTTATAATTTAAGTTCAGAAATAAGTTAACTGATTCATTCCATTACATATGAATCAATTTCCTACCGCATATTCTTTTTGATATCATAAATAATACGATATTTATACAGAAACACGGTGATTATAATCTTTCTACAAAACTACTTTTGTCAATTTAAAATGATATTTTTTAAAAAATTGGTTTCATAGGTTCTTATACAAAGTCATTTAGTAAAATTGCTTTATTTCATAGAATACAATATATATAATTTTATCAAAATTTCTTTCAGATTCCTTATCATAAAATATTTAAAAACAATTTTACACCTAATGATGAATTAATTTACAAATTTCAACATGGATCCAAAATTGTGTAAAAAATATAATATCAAATTAAAATAAAAATCTTGTAAAATTTGCCTTTGTACAATGAGTCAATGAGTAAGTAATATTTTTTGCAACTTAAATTTGATGTTAATTTTTAGTTTAAAATGCCGATGTTTAAAAATTTTAAAAAAGTATTTCTGAAAATTATTTTGACATACTTAAAATATCTGAAGATTAATAGTTCCTAATAACTTCTGAAATAGTATAGCATAAAATACTAGTAAACATTGAATAATTTTTGAATTGTTTCTGATATTAATTAAAGTTTGAAAGTTTTAGTTTCTAGAATCACCCTTAAATAACTAATAAAAAAATTTAAAATTATTATAATGAGCTTATAGAGAAAGAGCCTAACATTCAAAATATCTAAAAAATCCAAGAAATATTGAAAAATGTCTTTTTTTTAGATTTCTTGCACTTTAATCCTAAAAAAGATAAGCTCATTTAGAATTACTTTTATCTATTGCTGCAGATTTCATTTCTCAATTCCTTTACCTTAAAATCAAATGCAAGTCTATATTGATCGATTCAAAATCTTTTTTAAAAATGACAATGCATATTCATAAGTTTTATGCACTCTCTTTCTTCAATTTGGATTACGTTTGAAGCAAACCATGAATTTTATTATAATAATAGATTAAAAAAATTAAACTGTATCTAAATTTTTTATTTTTGTTTTTTGATTATGAAAACATAAATTTGGGTAATGAATTATCTTAAAATTACATTGAGCTATTAGGTGATTTTATAGCTTTATTTTGTTCTAAAAAACGAATAAACCAATACTTAAAATTGATTGAGATTTTACAGAGTGGGTATAAATAAGTATTTTTATATCTAAATTTTAAATAACCATTTAAAAATTTACAGTTTATATATTTTTAAATGAAGTACCAACTTGCTGAGTTCTTGTTTTGCATGGAAAATTTTATGAAGAGGCACATAATTCTTGATATGGTTTAAAAAGTACTATATAAAAATATGTAAGATTCATACTTATTGATGTTATTTATTCATTGTGTTATTATATTTGTATGAACTTTATAATAAGGGCTTTAACAATGGAAAGTTTTCCATAAGAGACTTACAAATGTTTACATATGATATTATTATTTTAAAATTTTATCTTCAAGTAATATCTAATAATTCTATTAAAATTATAGTTTAGATTTTTCATTTAATCAGTTTATTTATGAATTTATTTTCAAAAAGATCAGTTTATCTTCAGATTTATTAGTTTATCTTCAAGAAGCGCACTTTCTTTAAATTCTACAGAAGATAAGCACTTTTCTACTTTCTTTTCTTTATCGAAAAATTTAATGAAATATAAAATTACCAATACATATTTATCATATTACCGATTTGAATAATAAAAGAATGTTAAATCAATTTTATTTTTCACTTTCTTATTCATTTAACCAATAGTAGTTGGAATTTGTTAAATTAACATGTATATGTATAATTTAAAATTACTTAACTGATGTAACTAATATTTTGGAAAATAAAATTCTGCATTTAGTGACTGACAGAGAATTTAAGGAAAATTAGCTTATGTATTATTTTGGATCTTCTTTTATACAATATGTAAACTATATATAAAAATATGTAGTTATTATAAAATAAATAATAGTGCTATTCATTTGTACTAAAATGAATAGTAACATCTTTCAATTGTAAGTGCAGAACTTCAATCAAATCAAGTATAATCAAATCTCCTGATTCCAAAACATGAATTCAAAATACACCACTATGTGAAAATAAGTATAATGTAACATATCATAAGTAGACACTTATAATATAAGTGTTTTATTATCCAGATTATTTCCTATTGAATTGATAATTTGTTAATAGTTGAAGAACGTCAAATTTAATATGAAATATGATATAATTGATTTTAAAATGAATTATTACTTTTTAAATAATAAACATCTGTAGAATGTTTTAATACATCCAATTCCTTAAGCATTTCATAAATTGTGATTTTTACAATATTGTTTATGTTCATTATAATTTATTTTGTATTATTCACATTCACTGTTACTTAAGCAATTATATTTATTATTAGTTATTTTTTTATGCATTAAAAAAGAAATTTTCTTATGAATTGATTTAAAGTAAAGTAAAAACTGTTCTCAACTAAATTATAAATTAATTTTTAGATTTAGCAGAGTAAATAAAAAAAATACATGTCTATGTAAACATATGTCACGCATATGAATATACCTATTTATTTCAGCTTTTCCTAAAGAAATTAATATTCATGAAAGAAAAAATAATAATAATAATTTCGAATAAGATAATTAAATAATGAATTATAATTTACCAAAATGAAACTATGATATATATAGAACAGAATCTATAAAATGATTTTGAAGCCTAAGACTTCACAAATTAATTGTAACTTATATATAATTTCATTCATACACATAGCCAACTCCATTGTCTAAAGAAAATAATAAAAAATAATTGAAAAGTTAACATAAAGCCATAAATACTTTATGTTGATATATTTATCAGCAATAGAATGAAGCGTTGGAAAAATTAAAAATTTTAAAATCTAACAGATTTTATTTTTAAAAATGGATATTTTACCATTATTTGTTTTCCAATGCTTTATTTTTTATTTCCTTTTTTCTTTTGAAAAATAAAATTTAATTTTACTATAAAGTAATGGTAAATGTAAATCCATGAATATGTATATCCATAAAAAGCATCACATTGAAGTAGCGAATGATAAAGGAGTATAGCTAAATTTCTTATTCTATTTTCTTATTAAGAACTTAATTTTTGAATCCATTGCCTTCATAGTTCTTTAGTAAACAAGCAGTTTTATGCAAGAGCATATTGTATCTGATAGAAATAAGTTTTAATAATGTTTTTGAATTTTTTAGTTATTAAAAATTTATTGAAAATTACTAACGACACAATTTGTCTTCATATTAATCTAAAACTTGTAACAGTAAAAAAAAATACTAAATTGATTACTTACAATACGACATTAAATTTAATAATAAAAAAGTCAATCAAGTCATTTGTACAGTTATTTACAGTATGAATCTTAACGATTATTTTTACATTTAATAATTTTAAAAAATTTTTAATTGTACCAATAATGTTCATTAATGAATAATATCACAAGTATTAACCCGGTTTTATTACAAAAGCAAAACCTTTTTACCAAGCATTTTCATGAAATTTGGATTATAGATCTTAATAACTCTATTGTCTCATTCCACTTCATTATGATGCATCTTAGTTTGTAATTATTTCTGTGGTGTGATCGATAATGGATCACATATGATCAAATTATTTTTTCAGAAAAAATCTTGATTCTAAAAATATAATTTTATTACAGCCACATATTCTGGAGGTGTTATATTTTTGAGGTTCCTCTATAATGCTAATGCTATAAATGGCCTCTCACATTCCTTCTACATTGGTCCATATTGAAGGTTAATCTACTACCCTGAACAACATGCACTGTTTATCTCACATTTATTAAAACATCATTTAAATTGCTTCTGGTGCTGAATAATCGATCATTCGATGCTGAATGGCTCATGCTATAATTATCAAGTCTCCACAAATGATGAAGGGCATTCTCTTCAGTTTCATGAATTTCTAGACACCGCATAAAATTATTTCTTTTAAAAGCCTATGCAGACATCGATACGTGAAATCATTAAAATAATAATATTTCCTGTACTATTCTTTTGGAAATAAATATTAGAACATATATATTTGGGAATAAAGCGCATTCAAAATAGAACGTGTAATAGAACAAAATAGATCTATTTGCTTAATAATTTCATAAATTGTGATTTTTAAAATATTGTTCAAGTTCATTATAATTTATTTTGTATTATTCCCATTTGCTGTTACTTAAACAATTTTATTATTAGTTATTTTTTCATGCATTCAAACGGGAAATTTCCTTACGCATTATTTTAAAGAAAATTAAAAACTAATCTTAACTAAACTATAAATTAATTTTCAGATTTAACAAAGTAAATACATTTATAAAAATACCTTTTAATACATGTCTATGTACATATGTCATGCATATTCATGTACATATCATTTTCAGCTTAATCCTACAGAAATTAATATTCAAGAAGTAAAAAAAATAATGATTTGGAATAAGATAATCAAATAAAGAATTATAATTCACCAAAATGAAACTATGATGTATTTAGAACAGACGCTATAAGATGATTTGAAGCCTGAGATAAGTTAAACGTAACTTATCCATAATTTTATTCACACACACAGACGACACCATAGCCTAAAGAAAATAATTAATAATAATTGAATAAGATAAAGCCTTAAATATATTATGTTGATATATTTCACAGCAACAGAATAAAGCGTGGGAAAAATTAAAATTTTTAAAGTATAACAGCTTTTATTTTTTCAAAGGATATTTCATTATTTTTTGTTTTCCAATGCTTTATTTTAAATTTCCTTTTTTTAGAAAAATGATATTTAATGTCATGAAAATGTATATCATTAAAAAGCTTTATGTATTACATTTAAGTAGTGAATGACAAAGGAATATAAATAAACGATAGACAATAATAAAACGATAGACAAAGGAACTAAATTTCTTATACTATTTGCTTAATAAGAGCTCATTTTTTTATTTCCATGACCTTGATACTACCTAATTAAGCAAACAGTTTCATGCAAAAACATATTGTGTCAGATAAAAATAAATTTTAAAAATGTTTTTAAATCTGTTGGTTATTAAAAATTTGTTGAAAAGTTATCCTTATCTAAAACTTGAAGCTTCTTTCTCCAGGTATTCTAAAATCAATCTTTAATACTTATAAATTTAATTAGTTTTCAAAATATTAATTTTTTATTTCCAAGGTAATTTTAAAATTTAAAAAAATAACAATAAATTAGCTTATATTTGTACCTCAAATATAAAATTATATTCCACTTTATTAAAATGCATATTTTAAATAAAGAAAATACCTAGAATTGTTTCACTATTTAGTAATAAACATAATTATATTACCTTTTCATTTTTTTAAGATGAGAAGAAAGAAATATTCAAAGTCATGATTTCAAATAACCTGCATTAAAGATACACTTAAAATAAAAATGGTACACAAATAGGATTATAGAAATCTATTTTCAATACTACACGTGAGACGTATCTCATTTATTAAATGTATTGTAAAATGAAAATGAATAAGACTTTCCATAAATTTAAACTGTGGAAAAAGAAAATATTGTCTACAGAAGGGTTTAGGGGTGTATAATTTTTGATCAGAAGGAAACATATTTTTAAGGAATATTTTGTTTTCATGTTATGTTTTGTGTTTGTATTTTAATAAAAAATTACGAATTGCCTGATATTTCTAAACATTAACAATAATGGATTTAAAGTTATATATAAATGACAAAAAAATTACAATTTATAAAATTTTTTTAAGAAAATTAAATTTTAAATTGCCTCTTTTATTCTTAAATAATTATATTAGTTTCAAAATATTTCAGTATGAATTTAAATTTTAATCTAATATTTATTTCAAATTATTCCTTTATATGCAAGTATTGTTATTTAATCAAGAAAACTTTACACAATTTGAAATTAGTCAGTAAAATGTGAAAGTTTATTTATTATTAATTAACTAGGTTTTAGGTTCTATTTCTATTGTGGTTAAATGTTGAATTTACCAAATATTAGAAATGAATGCTTATTTAAAAACATAATTCCATATTTACTTAAAAACTAAGCAATCTTAAAAGTAGTAAACTATACAATTTATTTTTTTAAATATAATAGTGTATAATAGTAATTTAGAACATATATATATATATATATATATATATATATATATTAATCTTTTTTAAGTTTGTAATGACTGTTCATAATACTAATGTCACGAATTGATACAATGTTAACTCTCTCTCTTTTAAGACTTAAATAAATCATTTATACTACTAACTTTTATTTGTAGAATATGTCATACTTATTAAAAAAGATTAATGACTTTTGCATAAAAAAAGTTAGAATAAATGCCTTTTGAAATTAAGTCAGCATTTCCTTTTCTTCTTTCCTATTACATTTTAGAATAATTTCATGGCTGACTGGGCAAAAATTAGTAATGCTTATTTAAGCACATATTCACGTATTTCAAATTCATGTGATGCTTTATAAAAACGCTTGTCAGATTAAAAGTGAATGCAATTCAGTCAAAAATAAAAAAAAATTACAAAATCCAAACTTTTCATTAAAATCTCTGAATATTTTTTCAAACACATGTTTTAATGAAATAATAATTTTTATAATTTACTTTAAGGAAATTATTATTTTTATGGTTTTTTTATAAAAATGTTTTTGAGCTAATTGGGATATTTATTTTCTATTTTTAATTTTAATTTAGTAATTTGAAACGTAAAATGAATTTTTTTTTAATTATCAACATGATAAATTCTATTAAAAAACATTTCACTTGCAGAGTAGTGATTTGAAAATTTCGTAAAAATAATGTGAAACTAATTTAATTAGAACATAAAATCTTTATGTTTTATTAAGTGCTTATAACAGGTAAAAGAAGTTAAAATAAAACATTAAAATCTCGTTAAAAATAACGTTATTTTATGGCTTTAATTTGAACCTAAAATATTGATTACGCTTATTTGCAGTTTAGACTACCATTTCTATCATATTATTAATGTAAATTCATGAATATCCGAGAATTATTTCAATATATTTAGAGAACATTAAACTGAAATGCAATATTTGGAAAGAAATTGGGTTTTCAGTTTCAGATCAATGTGTATCCCAATTCCTTCCCTTTCCATTTTCCTTTTCCTGTAAATATTTTCGTATTTAAGAAGACAAAGTATTTTTTTAATATTTTCCTTAATTTGCAAAGTTTAATTTTGGAATGGTAATATTTCTTGGATAATTGTAAATTTTTACTTATATTATTGTCAAAAGCTTATTCAAAATTAAAAAAAAAGCATTGGGTTAACTATAAGCATTCCTCATTAGTATTATAATGATTCATCTATAATATTATTATTTTTACAGATTTTATCCCTTTCTTTTATGTACAAAGCAAACAATGGTATTTTAAATATCATTGTTTGTATTCAAAGAGTCGATACATAGACTCATTATTTTGTAAACTG
The DNA here is from genome assembly GCA_026290005.1 of Latrodectus geometricus. Taxonomy (NCBI): domain Eukaryota; kingdom Metazoa; phylum Arthropoda; class Arachnida; order Araneae; family Theridiidae; genus Latrodectus; species Latrodectus geometricus. Next base: position 404,373 of record JAPDSC010098188.1, on the reverse strand, counting down.
TTTTTTTCTAAATATGAATGTTCCAAGGAACCTGAAAACCAGTTAGTATAGTATAAAGTACCATCACTGATAAATACAAAAAGTTAAATACATAGTAATTCCATGAATCATAATTTTGAAAATAGAAAATGGGAGAAGTCTTAGCAGAATCTTTTCCAATTTTTACGAGTCGAGAATAACAAAAATACCAAATCAAATATTTTATCCTTGAATTTGTTACTGCAATTTAAGCAGTTTCTTGATTAATTAAAAAGAGTATTATTATAAGAATTATACTCTTTTTAAATTAATATTATTAGGCTTATAGAATTAAAATTAATTAGTACATCTAATAAACACTTTAAACTGAATAATTGCTAAATTTAATGACTTAAGTTAATAATTGCTAAAATTTAAAAATTAAACTTAATTCTTAAATATTATAAACATTATAACAAAAATTATAATTACTTTAAAATGTCCTTAGTCTTAAAATCGGAAGATATATAAGCAACTGTATATTTATATAGCTGCTGATTAAATTGCTATTAAATATTGCTCATTGAATATCTTATTTGTCTTAACAAATCTCTGTAGTACTTCTTAATAGGATAAATACAGATAAGATTGTTACCAATGATTATCTAGTAGGAATTTCAATTTTCCTAAAAGGAGTGTAAGTGATGGTGCCTTTATACAGTGAGGCACTACATTATTCATTTGCTATTTACTCATTGATAGAAGTTCAGTAATATTATGAAACACTATAAATTAAAACTAATTAAAATACACTTGTACCATAATATTTACAAGAATATATTTGTTTTACACTTTGACGTAGTTAATTTAATTTTAATGATTGCACATAAAATTACCCTGTAATTTATTTAGAAGTGACATCTTAAGAGATAATTTCACCTATCATTCAGTTCTGCTGATTATCTTTGCGCATGTAAAGGAATGGGTTAATGTTCAAAGTTTAGAAAAGTTAACATGAATAGTAGTTCAAGAAAATTTATATTCGCAGATTTTTATTTTGCAGCAAATTTCTATTCTACAGCATGATTCTACAGATGCGTTTAGTCAATCATTTCAATAGCAATGTATAACTAATACATTTTATGACTGAATCATAAATTTAGCATATAATAAATATTTAATACACAATTAATCATATTATAATTTTAATGCATTTTCAATTTATTCTTCTTTCGGTTTATGTAAATGATATAATCTCATTAAACTACTTAATAAATAATAATTTTTAATACACCAGCTCTACTTTACTGAATAACAACATAATTTTATATTAAAATAATAAATAAATAAGTAAATTATTATTATAAAAATAAAATAAACTTTATCAAACAGTTCATTTTTTATTTTAGAAACTATTATAACTGTAAAAAATACATATTTTCATATAACTCATATAATATTAGAGAAAACCAACTATTCATGACCTGTTTCAATACACCAAGATTTATCTTACAAAACAAATGGGAGGTGTGCGAAAAATTTATCTTCTAATGTCACATAAAATGCTGTCATTTTTAGGATTATTTTTGTATTTTTCAGCAATAAAGTTATTAATGAGTAGCGAAAAATGTGTTGAGGACTTTAGATTTTATGTCACTGACAACCTCTGGACGCTTTCTGTCTAGTAATTTACTCTGAAGAAAAATCGATAGTAATTGCAACGATAGGAAAATTTTTGATTCCATTGAGGAATACATTCGTCTATTGTTCTATACTTCCCTGATTACTGGAAAAACACTTTAAGATACTTAGATCTTTTTCATTAGAAATCTAAGGAAATTAAAAAGTTCTAAAGTCATGGGTTATAAAGAATAGGTATTTCTAATTTAGAATCTCAAAATTTGACAAACTGAAATAAATTCAGATTTTTCCGGATACACTTTACTGTGATTTAAATTTTACTTCTAAACAGTAGATATAAAATAAAAGCTATCTTGGCAATAGAAGTAAATTTATTAATTTATCTTACAAATATGCTTTAATAGGAATGGAATGTTTGTTTTTAAATATATAAAATAATTTCATAAAAACTCATTGATACAATAAACTCATTAATTACAAAAATGTAATTTCAAGCAAATTAATTTTCATCATTTTAACGGTAGGCTTAAAAATTGTTTCCTTAGTAGATTGATACTATCCACATTTATTGCAATGCTTATATTTCAATTAAATAATTATTACATTGTGATTAATAAGTCAAATAAATAATGATTACATAATTGTAAATAAATCTTAAAATCACTTGAAAATGCCTTTTTGTAATAATAAAAAATATTTTTATTTTATTACAAAAAGGCTATTTATATTAAATTATATTAAAGTCCAAATTTAAAAATCATTAATAAACTATTTTTATGATATATTTAATTATTCTTATGAGAAGAAGTATTGCAGAAAAAATATGCAAACGGACAATCGTTTTAATTAAAGTTTTCATTGATCAACAAGTTATAGTACACTTGCACATAATCAAAAAAAGCTACAGTTGAAAAATTCATAATTCGAAATGAATATTTTACATGCAAAGGTCTAAATTAATTAATTTTACATCATTGGAGAAAAATTCCCTTTCGTAGATACATTTACGCGTATATATATATATATATATATATATATATATATATATATATATATATATATATATATATATATATATATATATATATTTATAAATATCTCATTTTTTTACTCCAATCATTTAATCTATTTAATTATAGCTGCCCGAAAAAATATTTACTCTTCATATTTTACATTTCTATGATATGAGTATTACTGTTAATATTTATTAAAATTTGGAACCTTATAAAATAATAACTTTTCTAAATACTAAGCCCATTTTTCAATGAATTTCATTACTAAAAATTTGAAGTTAATTCGAATAAATTTAATGAATACAAATAAAGATTTTAATTTTCTAAACAATTGTTTTAAATAATTTTCTTATGCATGTACATTTATAATGAAAAATTTTAAGGCAATTCTTTAAAAATTTACATTAATAAGTAATATAAAAGCAATATAATATAAATTATTGATATAACTGTTTCTACTTTGATTAATTTGTATTTATAAGGCAAAATTACTGTCAACTTCTCAATATGATTGTTTTTAATTAGTTTAAATGTATTCGTTTTCCCTAACAAATTGACGCATACCTTTCTCGTTTTCTTATACGGTGTTATGAATAGTTTTAAAAAGTATAAATGTTTTTTGTGTTATGTTAATAGTTTGTGTTAAACTCAAATAATTTTAAAATTTCTAAGTTCTCTCTGATAAATCGGAAAATAAAGAAAAATATGTAGAATTTACGTCTGTGTAAAGTTTAGGATTACATGTTATTATCCTCATCTCATTTACAGCACCATTAATTTTTAAGCTAAATTAAATGCCAATGAACTTTAGCTTAGTTTAAACATTTTTTTCAATTTTAAGAATATGTCAATATAGACAAATTTAAATGCATTACCATTAAAGTTCCTTGACAACACTTTAAATCATTTACACATACATTTATTTCCACACATTCAACTAATTCGTAAATCAAATAATTATCTTGTTATTTACATAGAGGAAATGTAAGATGAAATTCCTCTTAATGTCGAAGCAGTTAGCGAAAAGATAAATATTTGCATATATTCTTTTTTATTTGAAGCAAATGCATTAACTTATGATATGTAAATAAATATGTGTATCAGAAAATCAAATGCCTTCATTTACGAAATGGAATCGTTCAAATTCAGGAAATCAACTATTTAGGAAATGTTGCCTGGATTAATTGTTACTCATTTATCGTCAAAATGCAGTTTAATTCTCAAAAAACATTGATTATAAATGCATTTTATGGTCTTTTATCTTAAAAATAGATTTAAATTTGTATTTGTTTACTTTTGAATTGAATTTTTTATTAACTTTTCTGAAGTTATTTCATTTATATTAATAATTATATAAAATGCTAATTAAATAAATAAATTTTTCTTAATTCAATTTTTTGCTAATGATTTCATTGATTTGATTTTTCATCTAATATTATATAATATTGTTGAAATTACGAAATAATTATGTTTTATTTTTATTGCTTAGAATTGGAATCAATATATTGAATATATAATACACATTCCAAGATTTTATTATGGTAAAATTTTAATCGATAAATGAAAGATCTACTCAGCTTTGCGCGCTCGATTTAGATGATATATTATGCCTCCGTTAAACTCGAATTCGTTACCAATAGTATATATATATATATATATATATATATATATATATATATATATATAT
>JAPDSC010098188.1:369120-394649 GCA_026290005.1 Latrodectus geometricus | reverse complement strand
TATATATATATATATATATATATATATATATGTATGTATGTATAATCGCATGCTTCATCATTTTCTTAGATAGATTTTAAGACAAAAGTAAAGATTATTTTCACCGAGTACAATTCTAAATAAATATTAAACTTGATTTTCAAAAATCAAATGCATTATTAAATTTGAGTTCTAGTAACATAGAATAAAATTATTCTGTTAAAATTAAAATGTGTTTTCATGAAACCGTAAAATGGTTAGCTTGTCGAATGAAAGATTTATTTAAGATATTAATATATTTATTTTAAAATAAGAAATATTAAAATTTACCAATTTTAAATTAATTTGTAAGGAATTTTTGTTTTTAAAAGTAATTAGACTTCTTGACAAATCTATCACAGTTAGAAAATATAAAAAGGAATTCTAATTTTTGAAGTGTTGCTCAACTGATCTGTACTTAAAGTTTCATTCCAGAAGAAGTGACATTTTATTTTATTTATAATGTTGCCACAATGGTTGATATCGAAATGAATTGTTATTACAATGGAAAAGTGTGTGTGTTATTCAAATTATCATGACTCTGCCGGAAATCCATCATTTTAACTAATGGCTACTGTGAAAAGTAAATTAGATGGTAACCCCAATGTCTTTCATGTGTTCTCTCATGGTGGCAGTCAAATTGTGGCTTTTTTCTTGATTCCTGTTTCTAAATTACGTGAATTCACCCAATTTTAAGATTATGAGGGCATACATCCTGGATCCGTCACCACTCAAGATGAAATCAGATCATCCATAATGATGCTGAAAAGATGAAAATTATTTGTGGCTTAGTATAACAGAAATAAGTTGTATGGTTTACTTTTTCAAACAATTTGTAATTACTTGTTTTGATTACAAAACAATAAAAGAATTGTTTAATTATCAAGTAATATATTAATTGTTATCCCACTTATGGATAGTATTTTAAAATGTTTATGGCCTATAATGAATTGAAGTAGTGGTATAATATACGGTCAAAAGTTATATTTTTATGTTCCAGATCAAGTAGAACATTCCAAAATATTTAATGTTTGGGAATAATTCTCTGTATTTGGGTTTAGTCCTTTATATTTAATTCATGTGCTACTGATATTAGTATATAAGACATTTTAAATAAAAGTCTGTTTTCAGATTGGTAAAAGTAGGAAAAAGTCCTTACAATTATCGACAGAATACTTTTGTTAACTTAATTACATGTCATTGGGCGTTGATTTGACAGTAATCAGAAACAAGTTCTTCCAAATTTTGCCCAGTATGTCAATTTAAACTCCATAGGTGTTCTTCGGATAGGCTTGGAGTTTATTTATCTATTCATCTATCATAAACCAAAACCGAATTGATCACCATGTTAAAAGATTGGGGAAAATTCGGACATTGTTTTGGCAGTGAAAGGTTCATGGTGGTTTGAAGAATGATCCTGCAATTAAAACCGTATTATTTTAAAGGCGTTTTTTAATGATTAACAGATTCTCAAATCCCATGAATTTGATTCACACAATATATAACCTACATCTACTTTTTTCTGATTAAAGTTTTGTATTAGAATCACAAGATCAAAAAATGAAAATAAAAATGTTAATTTGATCAATTAGCTCAGTTTACATCTGGAAATTTAAGAATTCTTAATTAAACTCTCATGAATAAGATTTGTAAAAAATAAAATAATTACGAAATGACAAAATCAAGAAACATAGAAGGAAACTTCTAATGAAAAAATACTGCATTTCAATCTGATACTCTATGAGTAAGTAACTATCTGCACCCAATTATTATGAATGTATTGCTATATAGAATAAATAACGCAATTCTATTGAAATTCTTAGCTGAAATATGCAAAATATGCTTAGGTGTGTACTTCATATTGCATAGTACATTAAAAGTAAACTTTATAACTTTTATCTGTGCAGGATTCCACATGCTAATGATCAAGTTGAAAGACAGTTTCAGTGTGCTATAACAATTATGACTGATGCGCAAGATATTTTTAAATAAAGAATATTCTGATACGTAGGTCCTAGCTAAAATTCGTGCATTAAATAAAGCTAGTATAATATGTAATCTTTTTTCTCGTTATTGCATTAGAATTTTTACAATGATCTTGTAATGGCTATCTATCTTGTAATGGCTCTATATTCTAATTACAGCTACAGCTAATTTCTTTTTGTATATAGTGGGATGATAAACGAAGTTTCAATTTTTCCTTCTTTAATAAAAATTTTATAAATTTTGATTATTTAGTTCTTACAGTACATACATAATATTTCTGAAATGATGTTTTGAATGATTGAATCCTGATTTACTTCAAGTATGTAATTCATTAACAACAATAGTGGATTTTCTTACTTTTTACTTATTTATTTTTTTTCGTATATGATTTTTTTAGGAGAATCCTTATCTGACAACAAATACGACATTCACTAAGTATGTAGTTTTTAATAAGAATTCAAAATGTAACAGAATAAGCAATTTAAAAATTAATGATACACAAGAAGAAGTGTCAGTACAAATTTATGCTACATAAATTTTCTGACAAATATTTATTCATAACTGATTTACCACTAATACTATTTCATTTTTTGTCTATAACTCCTGTTCTACATATTCTTACAGTGCAACAGTTATGACATATCTGCTAAGGAAGATATTGTACAAAATATTGTAAATAAATATATAGGATATAATTTTTCTTTATATCAGGTTTCACTTAGGAACTTATTATGATGTTTTTACTAAAAATGTTAAAGACCGAATAGATAAGAAAGTATCTGCATACCCTTCATCTGTGCAACGCCTAATGCTAAAATGAAGTGATCCAATATATACAAGAACTATAATAATAACGCTTTTTAATAGTTAAGAAGGCATTTCAAATTCATGTCTATGTTATTAACCTTTATATTTTTTCAGAATTATTCATCCTAACGAAAATCAAAAATAATACATTATTATAAAAATTTAGAAAATAATATATCAAATAGCAACCAGAAACTATTTATTTTTGTTTCAAGCTTTTAAAAATAAAACTTAATTTGAAATAAGTTAAATTTTCTGAATTGATGTTTGTAGTTTGTTTTCCCTATATGTCCGAATGCTTGTAACATGCTATTATTAACAATACTTCACCACAAAAAATAACTAAATTCAAATCTAAAACATAAGAGTAAAACTCAAGACTGACTCAGACTGACGCAAAGAGTGTACAAAAAGACACGTGACAGAGGACGTTAGGACATTTCAATGGTGTCTGTTAAGCAATTTAATTTATCTGCAATATATAGAATACATACAATGTTATTTTTTATTTTAATTCTTATTATAAGGAAAACCAGTATATCAGTGATAAAACAAGACTGCATATGTGCATGGAAAATGTTAATAATATTTGATTTCCTTGAAAAACTTACAGTCTTTTAGAAATAGAAGCATGTCCTGATATTTGACATAAAAATATTATGGACTTAGAATCTTTGTCTTCTAAAGGTAACTATATAGCTAGCTAGATGTGCAGCATTATCATTGTCTAACATTGTATTCGATGTAGATATAGATGTGCCATATTCGCAATATGTAAAAGCTGAGTTATTATGCAAGTCTGTTGTCATGATGAATAGGTCATTGTGCATGTACCGGAGAAAATAATTTTAAAGTAATCTTATTGAAATTCCCGAATTTGAAAAAAATTAAAATTAACAAAAAAACTGCTTGAGGTTTTCTTAAAATTTCAAGGAAATTTAATTTAAAGAAAATTCTTGAAATCAAGGAAAGCTTTCAAAAATTCAAGGAAAAGCAAAAATTTCAAGGAAATAAGTTCGTACCTAGGAAACAATATAACAATTTTTCTCTACCTAAAATCACTCAGCATAAATTTTTAACTTTTTTAATAAAATTGCTACTTTAACATTATATCGAACCAGAATACAGAACATCACTGATATTTTGTTGTTACTTAGACTTTTCGATATATCATGCAATAAGTGTTATATGCTAGTGACCAACTTCTCAAACTTTGATAAGAAAAGTTATCTTTTTATCACTACCTATGCAAATGCACACACACAACATATTATTTCCTTTATAAAATTTAATCACGAATGAAAAATTCATTAATTTTTAGAAACATCTACTCGTCATATAATTTTTCTTTGTAACTCAAAGCAAGCAAAAGAAAAATTTCTTATGAATACATTTTAATAATATATCTAATATGTGCTAATAAATTGAGTTAATTTGGTAATATGGTTTGATTCACACATACACACACATTCAACTGAACAATCAACTTAGAACTCATTTTAATCTAATAAATTTCTGTTGAAGATCTTTATTAACTTCTGATATTCACATCGAAACAGTGGTATTGATTAATGGTATTTTACGAATTTCATTCGCATGTTTTTTGCCTTGAATCTTTCAATAAGAATTTTCAAGGCTTTTCTACTTAATTTGAATAAATTTAATTATTCGGTAATGTTTCTCATATCACTTTAATTTTTTTTCTTTCCTTAAAAATTCAAGTTGATACAGAGACCTGTGTATGAGTTCAGATAGAATGTATTCAAACACTGAGATAGGCATTACTGTAAGAGTAATCGAGTTAAAAACTAAATTCTTGTTGTTCTGGTCTTTAATTCAACAATTCATGAGTTTGTTTTATATTTTAGTTGTGGATATTTGAATTTGTTTGGAATTTTTAAAACTGAATAGAACTAATAAATATTAGATAAAATATAGAAAATTTGAGCTAAATCAGAATGTAAACAAAATCGAAACACACCCAATCAAAATTGTTCGATCTTGTGATCTATTATGAAATAACTAAGAATCCAATACTAATTGAAAAAAAAAATAAAAAGCCTGAAACTATTTAGACATATAAGAGTCCATTTTATGCAAGTCAACTTAATTAAAAAAGGAACAAAAAATAATGTTTTTATAATTATATATTATGTACTTATAAGGAAAATTTAATTGTTTGAACTTCATAATTAATTACACGTTATTTTCAAGAATAAACTTATTTACATTGACTCTTAGCTTAATTTGGACCAATGAAAATAATGTTCATTTTTGTATTTTATAGGTAGCTCTTTGCTTAATTTTTGAAAATAGGTAGAAAGGGGTAACTAAACATTTTAATATATTTGTGTTACATCCATTCCTAAATGAATGTTATCTTTATTAAATTATATTCATTTAAGCAAACTTTGTTTTATTCTGAATGCCTTTGAACAATAACATTTATTTTTCCAGTTTATTTCTTTAACTAAATGGATAAAAATAGTAATTAATTTTGTTTCTTCATTTCAAGCAGCCTCTATAAATTAGATTAATGCAGCTGAATGTGACAGAATAAATATTACTAATCTCAAAGAACAAACCTAAATTAGTTGCTTATTTTATTGTTTCATTTAGATTCTAACATTAGTTTATATCATTATTCGTTTACCATGAAACCAGCCAAAATTTTGGCAGCGGATATATAATTGTAAAGAACATTCTTTTGTATTCTCCTCTTCCCGTTCTAGGTTTCTCTGAACAGATAAATATTCTTACTCCGGAAACTTTTCTCCTAAACAAATGGGTTTGAATCCACATTTTGGAAAGAAATGTGCCAGGGGAATAGGCACTCTGCTCAACTTAAATTGCTTCTCGAGCTTAGATTGATGGTAGCATTGGAATATGACAAATTGGCTGTTCTTTTTCTGATTTTCCCAACTTTATTCTAAAAAATATGATATTCAAAATACGCTACCTTCACAAGAAAATATCATATGGGCATATTTATTCAACAAACAAAAAGGGAAAAGATCTAGAAATTTATATTATCTCAATTTGAAGAAAGTAATGTTTCACTTTTAATTTTCTATAAATGTAACTTACCCCACATTTGGTACAATTTAAAAATTTTCATTTAATAATAATTTTCAGTATCCATTTAAATATCCATTGGTATCTAAATAAACTGAATTTACTTATGGGCATTTTTAACGTATTAATTAATCATAATAGTAAAAATATATGAATTTTTTAACTTGTAAATTCAGTTCTAAGCAAATATCATAAATTCACTTCTGTAGATTTTGCCGGTATGAGAAAATTTTTTGAATACAAATGATACATTCAAGCACATTTTTCATTAATATTTTATTAAAAATTCATAAAAAAGTAAGTTTCTTAATGAACTATATCAAAATTTGAGCTACGTGATTTGAGTATAAAAGTAAGTTACTAATTTTTAATTTGAATACATTCATTATATATTTCCATTGTTCCAATTAATACATTTTTATTAAGATACTGTTATATTTCTTGAAAATGCATTAATGTCTTTCAAACTTGTGAGCATATTAATGTTCTAGCATTATTGTGAAACAGTTCTCAAGAGAACCTAATTCTGCTTATAATAAACACTGTTTAAAATTATTAATTTATTTATTAGAAAAAAAATTGTTAATTTTTCAAAATTTATATGAAAATGGTAAATAATGCTTTTTTAAATTCTAAAAAAAACACATCCTATTTAGAAATTGATTTATTATAAATAATATAGCTTAATCCTTGTTTTCTATTACATTAAATCAATTGGAACAAAATTTTATTGATTAATCCTGATTGTAATTTTAAGCAATCTTACATTTTTACGGATAGGTGAAATAAAAAAAATAATAATAATAAAAAAACTAGTCTTTTTGAGCTCATAGATTATACTTAGTATGCAAATTATATGTATTTCACATTCCATAAAAAAACTGCCGAATTCTAAGGTAAAATAATCTTTGGTAAATTAAAAAATAAAAATTAAATAATATGAGTGATATTTTTATTTAAATATTTGAAATGAGATCTGGATTCGAGAATGTGGATGCAATTTTTTAAATCGAGTTAACTGTGAAATCATTCATTATATTTAAAAATTAATTAGATTAAAATATTTAGGAAAGGAATTTTCTGCATATATATTACTACTTTATAAAATTGCTTCGATTGTTTGAAGCATTTCTGTATTTTATTTAACTTTGATACTTAATGTACTTAGAAATTACTTTTCAAAGATAAATATTAGCAGCAAGATATATTTGCAAGAATAAAAAAGTCACATTATTTTTCAGCTTAAAATTTAGGATAAAAGTTTATAAAACTATCATAGCATGATAATTTATTAATGGGTTTTAGTTATAAATGTATTCACTTTCAATAAACTTTTTCCGTTATATAATGATGATTTTTTGATATTCCTGTGACTACTGAATTTAATGCCTCAATAAAATAAATTATTTTTGATTATACGAAAAGCTAATATCATTTTCGAAGAAGGAAATCGAATATTCATAGAAAAATATTTTGTAAAACATTTTATAAATCTGAACATTCCCTATAGAAAATTCAATAACACAGATATAAAGCATTTTCAAATTCAGTGAGTAGAAAATATTTTCGAAAACTAGGGCAATTTATTAAATCCAATGTCGATTTTATTTTCAACAAATGGCAATGTTTTTTCTAAATGAAGTACATATTTGACATAAAAATCAGTCAATATTCATATACATTATTTTGTTTCTATTAAGATAGAAACATCTTTAACTTGAACAAAAGTAACACATAAATTCAATAATTTTAAATAATTTTTTGTCAAAATTCCTAAAACATTTATTGAAAATAACATCAATGAAATATTGCTGAAAGCTTTATCAATTATAATAGTTTGAATACTTCTATGGTAAAATTATATGCCTAGAAGCATCTAAGAGCTCCCCAATACATGTGATTTTAATAAAAACTGATATTTCAGTTTTTATCATTGTGTGATTTTGCCTTGAATATGCATAAGCATTTTTTATTTACTTCAAAAAATAATCGAGTTTACTTTCAAAAAATATTTTCTCTAATATAATTAATCCATTTATCTGTAGGCGTAAATTAAATCCTTTCGGGTAAATATATAACTTTTTTCATGTATTTAATTAAAACTACAGAAACATTTCACATTCTTTCTTAAGAGACATATGAATTTCTCTATCATGATATTCACAGGAAAAATGCTCAATATTAAAAAGGTAAAAGTCTGAAAGTATGATTGTCAATTATTTTTAATTATCTCAATCATATATTTTATTTGATATTTTTCAAGTATTTTACGTTAAAAGAATAAAAAAAATTACACTTTTTCTTTTTCGAAAACTCTCCATTTTATTTAAAATCATATTTTAAAAATTGTAAAAAATGTACTTTTGACATCGATCAGTTGGGTACCTTCTGGTCGCGAATACCATTTCTCTAAGCATAACAAATGACTTGGGGGTGAAACATTTCTAATATAAGCTTAAAGCTCCATCGTTTGTCTTTGGATTCGAAGCGGTGTTTTTACATTGATCAATCATTGTTCATGATATGACATATTTCTAAAATCTAGGATTGAAGAATTGAAGACTGGCATGCGGAATGTAATATTTGTTTCATGAAATCTGCCGATGTCATGCATTTGTGTTACTAAACTCCCACTGCTTGTAAAAATGATGTCAAAAAATTAATTTTTAAATTCTAAAACATGTGTGTTATTCATATAATTATTATTTTCATATTTATTTAGTACGATATTAGTTATTGTTAGCAAATGCAATTGAGTTTTGTTTATGTTTATATATGTTTACTATATCAATAATATTAAAACCAGAATTATCTATCTATTTATTGATGGATTGATATATCGATTGACAGATTGATCAATAGATATATAGATATGTATTTAAAAAGAATAAATAGTATGGACATTTAATTAATCAGAGTATAGGTTACTTATTTCTACCGCAGTTATTGTTCCAGGAAATGAATTGTACCTTTTGCATAAACATCATGAAAAGAAATTATTTTTATTTCTTTCTAGACTTTTATAGATATATTAAAATATGTGATATTTTTAGGCAACATACATTTTATAGAATTCAAAATTGTCTGACACTTAAAAAAATTGGGGATTATACTGTTATTTATAAATCACAAAATAATACTTTGAATCTTTAATTGAAGAAAAATTAATACTTTGTATCTTCCATTAAAATAAACACATTAACAAATGCATTAAATTATACTAATTAGACAATTGTGTATCCAAAAATAAAGCAAAATATTTTCTTTATAAAGTTTTTATCTCTTAGAAATTATTAATTTAAAATTTACTGTTTATGGCAATGTTTTGATTTGTTTTCCTTTTGTAAATAATAAATAAAAAATTATTAAAAACATGCAATAATGATGAAATATGTCAATCAAACTGAATTAATAATTTGTACTTCATTTGTCTTTCTCTATGATCTTTTTCTATCATGCTTGCAATTTTCCAATATTTCTTACTGATAAAAAACAAATAGATTGGAGCAAGACTGATACATTAAAAAACAGATTGAAACAACTTCAAATCTGGAACCATTACTTTAAAAAATAAATTTATCCTTTACCTGTCGAATTTTTCCAAGTAAATATCTGAGACTAAACAAAAGTAAATTAATGAACTTGAGAGCCTGTTTATTTTTTCTGTCCATAAACGCTTCTATCATTTCTTGCACTTAATTAATCCTCTTGTCTCGAGATATTTCATTCATTTTATCTAAAGGTTTAAAGAAGGGGTGAAGACTTCCTTCGTTTTGGATTATTTATAATGAGATATAAAAAACTGATTGTTTTCTTTTTTACTGTTTGGTAACAAAGAACGTTGAATTTATTCGACATTTATTTAAAAAAAATTTTAAATTCATCATTAACTTATTTTTTTCTTAATTCTAAAATTTGAAAAGTTTACTCAGTATAATTGTAGCTCTTTGTTTGATTAGTTCTTCTTTAAATGTATTTAAAAGTACTTTCTTGTTTTACGAATTCAAATTGAAAATAAAAATCGGAAAGTCTTTTTGTGCCATTGATATATTGTCTAGCAAACTAATGCTCGTTAAAAAAAAACTGAAAGAAGTTATTTTCTAATTAAGTGATAAATGGCAATTAAATAAAATATAGAAATATTTGATATAATAGTTCATTTTTAAGAACAATTCCATTGTATTCTTTTAAGAAAACATTTTATTTAAACTACTGCTCACAATAAGTTTTATTTTAGTTTAACTACGTTTGTAAATTTATATACTATAATATTTTAGTAAAAGACTATTATAAAACATTCAGTGCTCAATTTCACATATTATTTATTTGATTTTTCTTGGATTTTTTTTTTAATTCCTTTTTCTAAAATGTTTATTGATAATATCAGTTTCAGAATTATAAATGTAGTCTTAAGCTCATTTTATTTTTTGTAATGAAGGTATTTATATTGATCAGTGAAATTTCGGGGAAAAGAAGTTATGATTCTAAAATTCTCTTCTTTAAAAAAATGTAATAAAAATGAATGACAGTTTTGCTAATATTAAATTTTTAAAGGAGTCATCACAATTTAAATTTCATTTATAATAATGTAGAGTTTGAAATTTCCATTGGTTTAAGGTATTTGTTAGTTAATGCTTCTGATAAAATAAGAAATGTACTAAACAAAAATACAAAACTGAAACCCCTCAAATATGTGTTCCTATATTCAGTACGTAATTAACTGTTTAATCTCCCCTACTTCACTGTTGTTAAAGAAGATTTATTCAAGACCCAAAATTATTTTTCGAATGCTTACATGTTTTATTAATTTATATATATATATATATATATATATATATATATATATATATATATATAAATAAAAGCAAGCAAACCTTATATAAATGTATTGGAAATTAGCAACTAAATAATTATGCATCTGCAATGTTGAATTTAATATTAAATGCATTTCAAATCTAACAATAGAACTATTTTAGATAATATCAACAATCTAATGTCATTTATATTTTGTAACTGAAAATAACTTTTGACTAATGTTCTTGATAATATTTTATATAATGTATTTGAAGAGTAAAATATTTTAAAACTGTGATGCGTTATATGATATCAATTATGTTATATTGGATGGACATACTGAACAAAGATATTTTAATGTAACATCTCGAATATAATGACACACATATATATATATATATGCCAAATGGAGTTTATAACCAAATGGAGTTTAATCATTTATTTCTTTAATTGAGCTGTATTCAATATAATTAGTAATTGTAATTTTTTATATAAAAAAACAAATTACCATCATTATAAGCAAATGCAATAAAATTTCTTTCTAATCAAACATATTTAATTCTATTCTTAACGAATCGATATATGTGTGATGTTTTCTTATAAAACACGAAAATAATTCTTTTCATTTAATTTAGCTTATTACTTTTTCAAATACTTGAAAAATTGCATAAAAAATAGTGTGCTAATTTGTATATTTCTTCTTCTCTTGTTGTCAATACCATCAAAATAATAAAAGTTAAAATCTAAATTTCATTTGTAACAGCGGAAAGAACAGCAATAACTTCGGAAAGTAAAGTTTCAATTTACGCGGTAAGAAAAGCTTCAATAACAGCGGAAAGAAAAGCTTAAGAAAAATCCCTTTTTTAATTTTTATAAGACCTTCTTTAAAACCCCAAGCTTTACACATATCTCAGAAAGTAACTGGCTGCATTGTAGTAGACGATAATTTCATTTTTAATTTGCTATAAATCTAAACATGGAAATAAACTTACCATTTTAAAACATTTTAGAAATAAGTGAATTCTAATTATATTTATGCTTGACGAAAAACTTAAAAGTTGATTTTTTATTAATCTTAGAATTATAATGCTTTAGAATGTAAGTTTTCTAAAACGTTAAAAATGTTATTTATTTTATATTAAAAATTTTTCATAGTTAAACAAATGTGCTTTTTTAAAGATTTTCTAGCGAATATATTATTAGCACTTTTAAATTTATATGAAGTTTTTGCATTTTATTGATGAACTGAAATTATCCAATTTAATTACTTAGAGAAGAAATACCAGATCATACTCCACATATTTATCGGTATTTTGGATTAAAAGCTTATATAAGGGTAGATTGGGACCATGATAGTATAAAAAACTGTTTAACAAATGTAAATGAGGTGAATTTAGTCACTGTAATCAGGCCTTAAATTTATTTTCGAGGATTTTTGCATCAGTGAAAATTGTCATATTTAATAATAATCATTCCACATTGTTCACAGAGTCTGTTATATTACCGATCAGTAAAAGAATGTGATAAATTTTAAGCAATAAAATCAAACATTGTTATTCATCATAGCGGTTATCTCAGGAGAAACAGCCATATTATTTTTTTTTAAACAAACTAGAAAAAAAAGCACTTTATAAAATAAAATAAATGGCTTTAAGCATATCACAAGAATAAATGAATGGTGTTTTTACTTCTCTGTAACTGGAATTAAATAAAAGAAGTTGGTCAGTTTTGATTATTCAAGAATTGTAGGAAATAATGCATGCAAATTTCAACCATCATCAGCATCTTTTGTTAAAAGAGGAGCATATGATTTGTACAATTATCCTCTGAAGGGTGTTTTATTCAATAAACACATTTTTAGGATTGGGAACATTCATGTATTCTGGCTATTTTTGGAAATTATAAAATACTGACTACAGTTTGGAGTGTTATACAATTTTATTTGTGATGTCTCAAGACATACCTTCTATTATTTAACTTATCAATATTTCTTGTATTTTTGACTCATTAGTTCTTAGATCTATATATTATTTACTCATTGATTAAAATTTATTTATTATTATAATACGCAATGCTTTCGAAAGAAGAGAAGAATACTTGAGCTATTTTTTATGTGAAATAATGCTTCTGCAAGCTATTGAATTTTTTAAACAAGAAAATAATATGCAATTTTAATATAAAAGATAGTATAACTTGCTATAAATTTTTAATCGGATTATAAATTTCTTCAGGGTACGGAAAAAATAGCATGCCGATTGAAAATTTCAGTTGCAGTCCATTTCATAAAATAATTCATTATTTTCCTTAAAACTTTATATTAATATCAAAAAACATTAAAACTGATATTTTCAATGTTTCTATCGAAAATAGTTAGATATAATTGTTAAACATTTAATGAAACTAAAAATGATTGAAGCCAGATAAATAGATTGAAGGTTTCTTTTACTATAGATTCTTGAGGCAGAATTTTAAAGAAACTTCCGAACATTAATTTCCCAGTGAACTTGAACTTTCCGAAAAGTTCGTCAACTCATCATTTATCTTAACGATAAAAAATCTGGTGAGATAACCAAAAAAGATTTTTTATGTTTACAATAGTATAAAGAAAGGAATAAAGTGCCTGTAAGGTGATAAATTATCCAGATATTTTTCAGATTTCTTTTCTGAATGATTTATATTTTTAATGCAAAGAAACAATATATTACTATTATTTTATTTATCAGAATGGACAGAATAAATGCATCTTTTTTTTTTGAAAAAGTAGCAGTTATCAATTTCATTTTGTGATGTTAAACTACTAAAAATCTAAGAGCTAAATTCATTTCATGTTTAATTCTGTATTTTATGTTGCATTGCATGTTTCGTTATGAAAAGACAAAAATATTCATGAAAACATTCCATAAATATACTTGTATGAAGTATGCATAAATCTGCAGTAAAGCATAAGTGATGTATTTACATAGTTGTTTCATTTTGTGAGTTATTTGATTTACCATCATGCTCTGTTTTTTGTACTCCACACTTGTATTTATTTGCTTGTAAGTGCTTTACAATAAGAAAATTTTTTTTATTTTAACAGTTGATATTAATTTTTTTTCAGAACCTTCTTAAATATCTACAAATAAATATAATTCTAAATTTAAAAAAATATAAAAAAATGTGATCGATTATCACTTTTTAAAATAAATTTAATAATTGTTAATAAACACTTCTTACTACAATACAAATTTTAAGAAAATAAAAATTTTATATCCAAGAACTCATCAAACTTTTCATAAAATTTAGATGAAGTTTCTGTTGTTTTGGTTATCAATATCTTATTATATTTAAATATTTATTTAATATATGTATATTTAAATATTTAACGTAATTTCCATCGAAACTCAGTTAACAGAGGATGAGATAATTTTATGAATCACTCTGCATTATAAAATGATTTTATAATTCACACTACTTTATATGCATACCCAGATTGCTGAAAAATATTTCTCTGAAACATCAAAATTTCACATATTTAAGAATAAGAGACGAAATAAGATGTTAAGAGTTTTAGTTTAAAGTAAAATGCTATCAAAATATAATTATATCTTTTCTTGTTTAAATAGTGGGAATCTGAAAATCATACGCGTACATAATTTCTATTTAATTAAAATACAAAAATTAGAAATTTAACCTTGAAATAGAATAGAAATGAGACATTATTTGTCAAATATATTTACATTAGGAAATATTACAAATTTTTCTTTTTGCCCGTCGTAGAAACGTTTGATACAATTCACATATGAACTTATAAAAGCTAAAATAGTTATAGCTTAATTAGTAGCATGAAAGTTATTTATAACTATATAATTAGGATTTTAATGATAGTTTCACAAAATAATTTCCTTATAAACTTTATCCTTAAGAAATTGTTTGACAACACAGTATTTATCTTAAAAAAAAACAAAAAAAAAACTTATCAGATTACAAAAAACTATGCTTACAATCTGCTCAAGTCCCCAAAATTTGAAAAATTGCTATAGTTTCAAATTGAAATTTTTTGAATTGGTATGATTATTTAAATACAAGAAAGTAATTTTTGCCTTAAAAAAACCAGATATTTCACATGATTTAAGAGAAATGTGTCGTTTCTTATGTATCATAATTTTCCATTGATGTTTGTGGTATTTATTTAAAAATAACTCATTGATTAATTTTCTACTCTGTTGTTTTTATATTAATAGGGATATAAATCTTTTAGAAATATTTCTATTTCCCGAAGAAATGTTTTGCTGGAAATATTCTGTAAGCAATCATGTGAATTGACAACAAATCTTCAGTTATGTGTATTATTTTAAATATAATTAAGCTCGAAAGTTAGAATTCTCATTGTTTTTAACTATAAATTTACATTTACAGGAATGATAGTAAAAAAAAGTATTAAAGCAATTATAAGTGCATTTTCATTAAAAAAAAGTTATTATACTTTACATTTGGACATTATATCACTTTTCTTAGTTAAGATCAATATTCTAAATTTAACCTTATTACGAAACCAATTTAAAATGCTAAATAACTTTCTAAATACGTATATTGATATTCTTCTAAACTAAAAATCCCTGCAGGCTATTGTTAACAATAGTTTCAAATGCCTGGAATAAGATTTGTTTTTAGATTTCAAAGTGAATTTTTTATCATTTTTTGTAATACTTACTTATTTTCAAACACACCAAAATGTTATTTAAAATCCTTTATAAATAAGTATTTAATGAATATATTTAAAATTGATATTACAGAAGTTCAATTTCTTCGAGTTATTCAATTAAAGAAATTGCTTTTTAAATGATATTAAGTTTTATATAAATACTGTATTATAAATACTGTATACATTTTTAACTGTCTACTCGTTAGGCTTGAACGGAAATGTAAAAATACGTAAAAAAAGTGAAGGGGTAATGATTGTATTAATTTTTGGTAAAACATGTTATGGAATTTCAAAGTTTTTTTTTTTTTTTTTTTGCTTTAATTAAGGGAAAAATGAAATGGAAATTTTAACCATGAAAACATCATATAAAATGTAATAATCACACGTATAATAAACAGAACACATCTTTACTTAAATTGCAAAAAACATAGAAGTTAACCATTTAAAAATACGTTGAATTTAATTTTTTCTCACCTGAAAATATTGGAAAATAATGGAATGAAAATATCGGCCAAAAATAATCGCGCAAAGATGTGTATGTGTTCGACGCATTTTATTAGTTAAAAAAAATTACAGTTCTTTCAGATTTTTTTTTCGGATATGTTGCAAATATTTCGATTCAAAATATTTCGATTTAAATATTTCGATTATCGATTATATATCGATAAAATATTTCGATTTAAAATATAGCATTTAAGAAAAATCATGCTTTGTGGAATAAAAATGAAATGAAAATTTCTTTAATACATATTTTAAAATTCTTACAAAATATTTTCTCAGTGCAATGTGAACTTTATTTTCCTTAAATTATTTGAATGCGTATGTGGTTTTACATAATTCTATGCATAATATTGCTGTACATTCTAAAACACTTAATTAAAGCTTTTTTCGGCGAGATATATGTGAATATGAAGGAGATGAATTAAAGGATATGATTTGCTTTTATAACATAAGAAATAAATCAATAATTTTTATTCATGGTAGTTTGACATGCGTTATTTAAAGAATCGCGATGTACATTCTGCTGAAACTCATGGCACTAAGTTTGATAATGAATAATATTATTTTTCTAACACGACAAATCAAATGTCTTTATTTTGCTAAGTTTGAAGTATAAAAGTCATATTATAGCATTAATATTATGTATAATCTTGACGAAAATTAAAGTTAATTCTGTTTCAAAAAAAAGGCAGAGTTTAAACAAATATTCAATATCTGTATGATAAAAGCGACGCATTTTGCTAGAACAACATTTTGGAACAAAAATGGATTTTGTTACTTGTAAAAATAATAGCTTTTTTATAAATTAAAGTAGATGCTATTTTTTTAAAATATATTTACTTCGTTTCACTCATTACTAATAATTATGAATGAACTTTTTATATGACTACAGTTCAGCAATATTCTAAATAAGTTTATTTACTTTTTAAAACATACTGTTAACTTTCAATATAGTATTCACAATTATACTTGTTTTTTTAAAGTCTAAAATAATTATTATGCATAAGAAAGTTTTAGTAATTAATGAATATCAATCAATGCTTTCTAAATAGGGTATCTTAAATTTTAAAATATTTCAATAATATTATTATCTTCATCGGTTATCAGAATTCATTTCCTTTATTTATTATTTAGATATAATGTTATAAACTTATATACCAACTAAAATTCTATTTACTTTCAAATTTAACGTATTATACTTGAGATTTTGTGTGAAATATTTTGTTGTTACAAATTTCAAAGATTAATGTTTCTAAAAGATTTTAAAAATGCTTACATGAAAGCTGGTAATTTGTTAAGCCTTAATATTAATATTATTTTCAGAGTATCCACTTCATGTATTTTATGTTAAATACCCTCAATTTGACTAAGATATTTACTGCTGCAGATAACTAAAAACTTAATGAACTCTAATGAATTTCTCTACTTCTGTGAATTTAATAAATTGCTTACAAATATTTTGCAGTCTGAAATAAGTGAATCTTTATATAATTAAAAAGAAGACATTGTTCCTAACTTCTGTTCAAATACAACACGTGAAGTGAAGGAACATATCCGTGAATATTTTTAGCATGTTTTTATCTTCCTCCCTTTGGAAAAGGATAACAGTAAATGACTTTGAAAACAAGGCTTTCAGTGCATCATGTAATATACCTCTTGTCAGAAATCTCCGTTTCACTTTCATTGATTTGGGAAAAGGTTACCATGTACGTAATAATTAATCCTTGAAAAACACATTTTTGAGATGTGGTAAATGTCTTTACAAACTAAAATTCCTTAAATAAATTTCCAAAACTCTGATGTCTATCAATCGTCAATTTCGTGTTTTTTTTCAAAAGCGTAATTAATATATTTCACATTTTGTTAAGAAAGTAAGAATATTTGAAGAAAACTCTGAATAAAAATAAAATAAGCTTAGATGCGAAGCAACTAATGAGAATAAAGAATTGAATATTGATAAAAATATTAAAATAAAAAAGGAGCAAATTATTTAAAAACTTCTACCTAAATAGATCTACTTTTTAAGGTACATGAAAGTCTCCTTGTGTGAGAAAATTTTAGAATGTGTGTAAGTTAGTACATCCTTTTATTATAAATTTATTTAATTTTATAAAAATATTAATAAAAACCAAATCAATTTGAAATTCAGTTTCTGATTATAAAAGTCAATAAATTTATTTTCAAGCATCCTAAAAATATATGTTTGCTAAGCGTAAATAGGTTGTGTGATTATATTGAATCCAAAACTTATACACATTTGTAGAAATTTGATCAAAATATTAAAACACAAACAAAATATCAATGTGTTTAAGGTTAATTTTCAATATTTATTTAGATGTAGAATTGTATTTGTTTTTATATTCTTAAAACTTTTTTAAGATTAGATCCAAATTTAATATTTAGCTTAAAAATTTGACTAAGCAACTTTTATTAATAGAAATATAAATTTGGTGTTAATATAAATTCACTTTACTTTGAATTTAAGTTTATCTATTATCATGTTCATAAAATATGTAATTATTTGAATTAATTGTGATTATTTCAGGTAGTAGTTATATCAATTACATAATTCCACAAATAATAAATTAAATACAAGTATTAAGAATAGCATGTTTCACATTTTACAAATTCATTTGAAATTTGCAAGATAAGCAAAAAAGTCGTACGGTTATTGTTATTTCTCCTTTTTTAATTTTATTTATAAATGCTCAAAAAATTGTATATTTAGTTTCAAACAATAAATAAGAAAGTATTTGAAAAAACAAAGTTTTGAACTTACTATTTATTTAGTTTTAGATACAAAATAAATGGCGTGAGTGTTCTCTAACTAGACAATCGTGAAACGGGACTTTTGGAAAAGTTCTGAGCATTAATTTCCTTTCCCCCTTGAACTTTCTGGAAAAGCCTGTCAAAGCATCATTTATCTTAACCAAAAACATTGGTCAAATAAAAGGTCTACTTTTTATAATAGTAGGAAAAAAGAAGATGATTTTTGAAAGTTCATAAGTTATATAAAATCATACTTTTAGTTGTGTTTGAAACCTTTTAATGAAAGGAAATAATCTATTCAGGAATTAAATACACATATAAATGTATCCCACAAACATATAAGTGTTTTTAAAAATGATTATTTGATATAATGATTATTTATAATTGATAAATAAGATATGCTCAGTGAAAAATGTTTTTAAATGAATTCCTATGTACTTAAGTTAATAAATGTTTTTCATTTAAGAAATAAAAATTAATAACTTATATAAACTTTCTATGGCTAATCAGAATTTGAATGTTTTATTTAATTACATTGTTAATATTATAAAGCCTATTAAAGCTGAGCACCTTAAGCAAATTTATTAATTTATTTAATCTTAATGTTTGCTATACTTGATATGCAGATTTCATTTTCCAAATTCTTATCGAATGTACAAATTATAATGTTTTATTATAGATTTATGTTGAAATGAATATGGTCTACTTAATGCATTTATTATCATAAACTAATCTACATACAGTTAATAAAATCTACATAATCCATAAAATATTATTTGAAACACCTTTACTTATTTGATTAATGTGGATATTACAAGCTCATTTGTTCTTATATTATCTCTAAGTTAAAAATAATAACGTGACATTAAAGATTTTCTCATTTTCTAGGCTAATCATTAATAGTGCGCATTTCTTCTAGATTCCTTTATCACAAGATGAATATAATTTATTTCATACAAAATAAAAAGAAGTTAAATATTTTCCAATCAGCTGAATGGAATTGTGGATATTCCATTCAGCTTCAAAAGTACGGCTGATGATTGAATGATGCGCAAATGTATTCAATCTGTTTCGTTAGATTCAAGATGTACTTTTTTAATTAATTGCTATTACGTTTCTTCTCAGAACATAACTTTTTGTAGGTTTTAATTTTGAATTATGTAAACATATTCTACGTAGTAAAGTATTAAACAAGAATATGTTGCTGTATGTCAAGTTCAGTTAGAAGTATTAAAAATTAACTTTATATAAAAATAAAATTTTGAATAAAAATTGTATTACTTATTATAATTCTTCTGTAATAAAAGTACAGGGAGTGATACATTTTAGAAGAATGTCTTGATTTAAAAAATGTCTAATGTGATTGTTTTCATAACTTTTATAATTTGGAAAAAAATATCTATGCTTTTATCCGCTTTTCTCATTTTTCTTCTAGATTTGACTTAAGTTACTTTTATTTCTAATAAGAACACGTCTCTTCAGGTTGCCATATATTTGAGCAAGAGCTTAGGAATTTTATGGGAGCTAAAACCTTTTAGCAATTATGGAAGAAACATATCTTTCTCTTTACCACCTGCTGAGGTTTGATGGAAATAAGATGAGTATGTGTGGAAACTATTATTGCTGACATAAGCCGTTTTTTCTAGAGAATTTCTATATAGCCTTAAAATAATCAGAAAACCTTAAACGTTTTGCTTGGTAATACATAGAATTAAATTTTATCTGATATTCTTTTTTTTCTTTTGATAGAATAAAGTTAAAAGTTAGATATTTTTTTAAATATATTTATAAATTAATAAAATATGTGTAGGCGTGTGTTCAACTCATCCTAAAATTAACAATAATTTCTTTTCTAATATTATAATAAATTATATTAAGATTTTGAAATTAGGTTCCTTCCATCAATTAATTTCCTCGATTAATTTTTTTTATTCAACGAAGTTTCATTGACTAGTTTATTTTATTAAATTTAGGATTTATCTCACATATTTCTGTAATAATATACTTAATGTTCATTAAAGCATATGAAAAATTGTTGCTTGGCGGAATGTTTATGATACTCATATTAAATAAATCCTGTACATAAATTTTCTTAAATGCAGTGAACAAGCATATAAAACTTAAATTTTATGTATGCCTCATATATAACTTTTACTAACACTAATTTATTTAAATTTCATTTCTTGCAAACGAATACTTTTCCTCTAAATATTCTTATGCTATGGAATTTCTCGGTCTCATTGTCGATAATAATGTGTATCAATTATATTCAAATAGTAAGAATTGATATCTTTATTATGATATTTAATTAAATTAATTTAATATTTACAAGAAATCAACCATGATAGATTATAGATACATGAAGTATTCAGTTTGGAAATTATGTGATAAATATCTCTAATTTTTTTTTTTTATTTCAAAACCTGTCCTTCGTAACTTCCCGTTATCGCTTTTTCTGATCTGTACAGAAAAGTAAAAATGATATTGCTTCTTATATTGTGGATGTTGGACACTACAAAGTTGAAAGACGTAATGAAGTATTTGTTCAGCCACTACGGAGTTCTTTGGTAGGCTGTATTCCATTATCTTTAATAAGAATTTTCTGAAAATTCTCAAGCACCAATAATACATACGAGTCTGCAGAAAGTGGAGCTAAGAAACCATTTATAATTATTCCACGAAGCTCAAAATCTAACGAAGAACTTTCTCTCTAAAATATTATGTTGAATCACTAGATCTTGGTAATGTATCATGGGCAACGTAGAAATATAAATAACTGGTTTTTAGTGAAATTCCTTTAAGTGTCTGTAACTGTGTCCAACACTTTTTCGTATTTCCTTCCTCTATTATTTACTCACTTCTTATAAACTACAGATCAGTGATAATGATTAATCAATTCTTTACAATAATAACTTTACTAAAATTAGCAAAACAGGAAATCCAGTCGTTCACTTTGAAACATTTTACAACCATAAAAAAGTCTTACGCAGCATTTCAGCAACCAGCCTCACATCATTTGAACACCTAAATACACTCCTCATCTAACTAAGTGGTAGTTAAATCAGCAGTAGTAAGAAATAATTATTTAAATATTCCAATATACCTACTTAACAATAGTGTAGCCGCCTACTCTCTCTAGTGGTCAACGTGCCTGACTGCGAATATGGAGGTCTAGGTTTGAATTCCCGTTCGGGTACGGATGTACTTTCTCTCTCTCCTGTCTTTGTCCTTTCCTTGTATGAATGGTTGCCTTCCCTATAAACGGATACCTATGACTTGTGTATACTGAGGAAGTCAGACTCCACACCCATTTGCGAATCTACTGAAAAAGTGGAGCAGCACACCCACACTGCCAGCCTGGTAGGCACTCGACAAAAAAAAAAAAAAAAAAAAAAAAACAATAATATAAAATTGTATGAAAAATTTAACTCAGTTGATTGATAATTCGGTGTTATTGATCCATTATCCTTATTAAAATCTCAGGAATCTATTGAGTGTAGGAGCACATAAATGAGATACATGAAAGAAATCAAGTTTTTATTCTAGTAATTGTTAAGCTTTTAGTAATATCTACCATCAATATCACTAAAAATTTGAATCCAATATTAATATTTAATTAAAAAAGTTACATAACTATGTTTTTCGATATGATAATTGGGGAAATTAATTAATAAAATAAGATTTTTATATTTCTCTAAAAAAAAAGAAAAGAAAAAACAGTAAACTACAAATTAATTTTTAGATAGATCTATACAACACTTATGTGTAACTTAACATAAAATGAAAAGGTATCCGTATCCTTTCTTACATAAACGATAATTATTATTCTTTAAATCATGTTCCTTAATGAAAATTTCTTTTTTTCCATACAATCAGATTGCAACATTACAAATCTAAAATCATAAATTACTTTCACAAATTCAAAATTTTTATGCAACTGAGCAAAATATCTCTTTTTAGTATTATTCTCATTTAAGTATTATTCTCATTAAGAGCAAAGTATTATTCTCATTAAGAGCAAAGTATTATTCTCTTTTTAAAAGAACCACAAATAAATATTAATTATTATTAAAATATAACAAGAAAATATTTTCCGTCATAAAATGAATTTGAATAAATGTAAAATTTTTAATGTTCTTTTATGATATTATATATTTTTCCACATCTTTTGTAATGTTTTCAAAGAAAACTAAACTGTTCAACAAACTTACAAACATTGGTTCATTTTTTATTATTGACATATTTTTTGAAATTAGATATTTTATGTTTAAAAATCAAGAAACCTTTAAAAGAATTTTCCCATTTATACAAAAATAATATTTAAATATAATTCATTTGAAATTGTTTTATCTATTCATTTAACATTTCTTCGTTTATCATATTATTTATAAAAAATTTTAAATAAAATATACTATTCGACAAATTAATTTTATGTATATTTCAAAACAATAAAAACACACTTTTGTTAAATCATTATCAAATAAAACTGTTTGATATTTACATATTACATAAAAATGTCAGCTTTTTCAATTACTAAGCACTACTTTGGCATTGAGTTCCATTAAATACCTCATTAATTTTAAAGAGCTATAAAGAAATTAATTTTAACATATACAGAAATAGCACAATTGATTCTTTAAATATAGATGAACTAAAGTAGGGTATATATTATGGAGTCAAAAAAAATACCAAGCCATATTATATTATTTCCTGAAGTGCTGAAAATAAATGAGAAAACTTTTAAGCACATTTAAATCTAAAATAAAATATTATTTTTGAGCAATATGTTTATTATATAATATATTTTAGTCATGATTATTAAATAAATCAAGGATAAATGTATATTGTTTATAAAAATTTAATTTTTATAACTATCACTTACAATAAATATCGAACAAAAAATATTTTTATTATAAAATTCCTCTATTAAAAGACATTTAAAATTTAAAAAAAAACTATATTTAATTTTAAATTTTTCTGTATTGTGCTTTCTAAAAAATAAGAAAAAATAAAATTATGCAGCATAACATATTAATAACGATGGTTATTAATACTGGTTAATAATAAAAAAAAACAAAATAGATTAATATTAATAATCCAATTGTATAGATGCAACATATTAAAATTATGAGTTTAAAAATAAACGTCATTACTTCACTTTTGGTCAGAGAGCAATACTTCACTGATATTTTATATTAATAGAAAAAGGTAGTTTTATTATTTTTTTGATAAAGTTTGGTTTCCACACTTAATTTTATTGGAACTTGTATGACCAACAATCATTTAAAAATGAATGCAAAAGTAAGACACTTTTATGCGTTATTTTTAAGTTATATTTAATAAGTTATAATATGAAATTTTCGAATTTTCCCAATGTATGTTTTTTAATGTAAATTTATAATATATTATAAAATATATAACCATGAGAGAGATTAATTTAAATATACATAGTCTACATTTAATATGAATTTATTAATTTAAATGTTTTTAAAAAAATTACCGTAGATTTTATTTATAAAGGGATAATTTTATTATTTTAATTTTTAATTAAAATGATGTATTGTATTTTGATAAAGTACATTACTGTTTATTTTATGTTAAATTTTAAAATGTATAATTGTTATAAATTCAAATATGAAAATGAAAATTGCTTATAATACAAATACCATGTTGTTCATTCACATGAAAGAAGATATAATTTTTTTTGGTATTCTTCATATAAAAACATGTAAAAAACTTTATGGAAATAACATTTTTTTAATTTCAATATAAATGATAAAAAATGCTTACGTAATTTCAGTCGTCGAAATATTTCTTCGAAGAAATGATTTCTTTATTAAAATTATTTTGTAAATAAAATTTGTTTTATTTTTTACAAATTGCTTACAATATATTTTTTTTCATATTTTTACTTATGAAAATAAAAAATGAACTTCTGTACAAAAAATTCGTTTTCAAACTTTTTTGTGAGGTACATAATTTTAAACCATATGATCTTGGTACATTATATGGTTAATTTTTTTTCTTTGAAAGTTGAATGTGATACATTTTACTTAAAACAGATAAATTTAATATCTTTGAAGACAAATGTGAATTTAATAAAAAAATAATTATTTTGTTGAAAAAATATATGAGTTATCTTTTTAATTCGATAGAAATATTATGTCGGCCTTTCATTGAAAGACGTAATTTTAAAATCGATTTTCTATTCACTGGTAAATTTACTTTACAAAGATAAAACAAGAAGAAAGATAATTTTAAAAACAAAGCTGTTTTACGCTTGTTTACCTAAAAGAAAACCCTTAAGTTTCAAGAGAAACATGACAAGTATAATTTATAATGCCAAACACAATGGTAACCATAACATATCATGTTACATCACTACATTTATTAGAAAGGAAGTATATAAAAATATATATTTTATTTTTTGAGAGATTGGGGATATTTTGTTTATAAGAAATCACAGAAGTTCTCAAAAATAAGCCTGCAACATGCTTCTGAATAAAAAGCAGTATTTATTGTCAATTTTATGTCCTTAAAAAATAAAGTCTTATTTTTTAACGTATAAAAAATATGAAAATTTTTTAATCTTATGTAAAGAAGTTATTATTATATGATAAATTAAATTATATGTGAAACTTAAATAATGAATAAATGTTTCTGGAAAATTCAATTGAATTGAAAAATTTAGTTCAATTAACTTAAAATGTTTATACTTTAATCATTCAATTTAGTTTAGTATTTCATAGTAGGTATTTTGTATGCATCACCGTTTCCTTAGTTATGGTAGTTCATAGTGTATCTCTGAAATTATGTATCTATTGTACTATTGTATTGTATATAAATATATATATATATATATATATATATACATATATATATATATATATATATA
>JAPDSC010098188.1:325624-355589 GCA_026290005.1 Latrodectus geometricus | reverse complement strand
TATATATATATATATATATATCTTTTCTCTGTCTTTAACTTTATTGGATAACGTATATAATTCAAATGCAAATCACAAAATTTAGTGTTGATAATAATAAATGTGTCATAACTAGTTAAATATATTATGTTAAATATATTATGGGTCATATCAACCAAAATAGAAAATGGTAGGTAATTTTTTTTTGGATTTTAATAGTAAGTTTGCAATAGTACTGATAAAAAAATCAGGTTTAAATCTTTTTCAGACCAAGAATCTCATCCAAAGCATTTTAAAACTTATAGGAAAAACTTTAATAAAGTTTCTAAAAACTTGAAAAAATAAGTGAGCTTTCGATCTGTGCGCTAAGCTTAAAAGTGAAATTAGGGTGTATCTCGAGCGTTCAGGCACGCCGGATAAAATAGGTTGGTCGACCGTGAAAAATGAAAAATTGTAAAAAAACGAATTTTCGTTGCAACAAAAAAATTCTTCGATGGAGACTTTTTTTGGAAGGGGACAACGAATATATGTTTCTCACGATTTCCTTGATTTCCTTCAATAAAAGCTTATAGAAAATATTGAATTCTTTTAAATGAGCTTTTCAAGAGAAACAAAAGTAACATTTGTAACAATCTTATACAGCTTTATGCCGTAAATAACACTTATATATATTTTTCTCTAAAAAATAAAAAAAATGTGCTTATATATTTCACAAGAAAATAATATATTTTGTGAGTTTAAATTTAATTTAAACTAATATTTATATAGAAGTGTATATCAAAAAAATTTTTAATTGCATACTTTCATTCGAATTAAAAAATTACTTTTGCCAATTACCTTATGAAAATACTTACATCAGTTAGATGAGTTTATTTTGTTTTCCTGAAAAAGAATTACATCATGTTTACGTACATTGTTATACACCATTTTTAGAAATAGGCATTTCATTTAATAGAATTTTTTAAATTGGGAAAGTAGAATTTTAATTTGTTTTTCTTAAACTATTTATTGAATGTTAAATAAAAATTATCTTAAAGTAAAATTTATAGTAAAATTAAGTTTAAAGAAAACTAAGTAAATTTTCCAACTTTCCAAAAAAAAAATTGTACTAATTTGAAATTATCATATTAGCATACATGTAATTAATTTTGATCTCAATTATTGTAGGTTTTAAAAAAATTCTAAAATATTTTTTTAATTCTAAAATATATTTATTTAAGGCGTTTGTTTCATGACATAGTTTTCGATATAATACATTTATACAATTTAATTTGGTAATTTTAATTCACACCAATAATCTGTTTCTAGATTTCAGTGTTAAAAAGCAATTAACAAACTGTTTCTTTCAATTATCCAAAACATTCTTATAAAGCTGTTTTAATTATTTAATTGCTCATAGTATCAAAATGGCTTTTTAAGAGGAATTTTTACCAGGAATGTTTACTTTTAAATGTATACGCACTATTTATTTAATGCAAGGGTAAAACAAATAAATATGCATAGGATTTTTCATTATAGGGCTGTTGTGAAAATATTATAGTAGTTTTATATGTTTTCACAATAAAAATCATTCTTATTTACTCACCTATAAGATGAAGTTGTGTTAGTTTCAAGCGTTTCCATTAGGAGAGTGATCTTTAATGGCATGCAAACACACCTGAATGCAAATTTGGAAATAAAAGGACAAATTCAAACAATATATTTAAGAATATAATTATGAGCTTATAAACGTTTGTCAATGAAGTAAGTTTAAGATATCATTCAAATGCAAAATGATTAAGATAGATTATGATACTATAAGTGCAATTATTCTGAAAAAATTAAAATATGACCTACATTTTAAGATTTTAAAATTATTATAAATTCTAGTTAATGAGAATTTAAGCCTGTATAAAAACTTTAATTAGTGAGTTTTAGAGATGAAATAGAGAATTAGTGAGTTTTAGAGATGAAATAGAGAAGTAGTGAGTTTTAGAGATGAAATAGAGAGTTTCACGCACGTGCCCGTCGTGTTTTAAACTCTCCAGATTTTTTTTTATATGGTAGTTTGCTTAATAAGTAAGAAATTTGCTTTTAAATTTTAATGCTTGACTGTTGTGCACAGTTGACTGATAAACATCTCAGTACTTTATTTATACATCTCACATGAAGACATAGAACAGCTTTGAACAACTTAAATGTTGTAGTGTTTTGAATTTCCATTCACTGCATCACTTAGATAAAAAGAGCGGAAATTTAAAATTATAATGTTAATTTTAATATAGTGTAAATTCAATAAAATTTTCCAGTAATGTCACCTCAAATAGCTCACATTACTTGTTCGAGTAAGATAGGTGAAATCTGAAGTAGCCACAAAAATATTTGATATAATATCCATATATGTAAAAAATATATTTCAATGAGAAGTAATATATTTCAATAAAAAGAAAGATTAATGATGTTTTTTTTTTTTTTTTTTTTTTTTTTTTTTTTTTTTAAATAACATAAGCTTTATAAAGTTTTCAGCACAAACTAAAATTATTCAAATTTAGCTCCATAATATAGAAATGCATAAAAGCAAAATTTTAAAGTATATAAACTTAAAATATTAATTATTTTTTGATCGTATCTAACGATTTGGAATTTAAGATAATATGTAAGAAACTGAAAATTAAAAATCAGATACGACAAGTATTTATCGTTTGCGTATTTATAATACCCGTATTGTGCATAATGTTACTACACCCATTCTATTCAAAACTATTTGTTAAATTATATTAATGTAATATTATAGTTTATGTGTATGATCTAATATTTCTGTATTTGATACATAATTTTAAATATTAAAGAGCTGTTTCCAGTAATAAAGATTTTTCCAATCAATGCAGGTATCTATGGATACTCCAGAAATGTTTCCTCTTTTTCAGTTTACAATTAAAAGTAAAAATTAAAATAATAAATCTTAAGTGACTTACTTCCAAGTTTTAATAACTTTCATGCCAAATTGAAATAAGATATAAGACAATGAAACTTAAAATCAATGATGAAACATGATGCACTGATGAAATATCACTTTAGCTTAACCTTTAAATAATACTATTGAAGAAATATATTTATGTAACTCAAATAAACTTTTGATAAGCAGCGTGAAAACACATTTTCACTTGTAAAAGATAAATTAGTAAGAACATTTTTCTGTAGAGGAATGTAAAAATACTTAGAAGTCATCTGAGAGTCTTGTTTTCTGTCATAGAAAAGTAATATTTATATAGATTATGGACTTTATATGTTTAGACATGTCTCTCAATTTCAGTGATAGGAAATATCTTGTTTGGATTTAACATAGAATAAAAAAGAGATATATGACTTTTTTACATAAGAACAGTGCTTCTATTGGCATAGTTAGAAAAATTGCTCTTATTTTCAAAATAATTTCGATACAATTTGTACCATATAAATATGCAAAATGATTTAGATTATATTTATGAAAATGTAAATCCAAAAACTATTTATTATTTAGTTTAAAATTCATATTATGTATTCTGTTACTTTAATATAATTTGTATATTTTTTCTACACACTATTTCATAACCTTATTAAACTCAATTTTCTCCAAAACAAATTTGTTGAATAAGTAACTTCACGGTGTTTACATTAGTTAAAAGAATTTTTTATAACTCTTATTGTATCTTTATAAATAACTTAAAATTTTAGTGAATTTTCTATGTTTTTTCTATGTTAAAATGGAACGAATTGCTTATATAAAAAAGTATCATAATATAATTAAGTTTCAAATGAAAAGATGCTTTAATAAAAATAATGATTTCAAATTAACTGATATTTAAATTATATTATAGAAAATAAAAGAATAGATAAAGGTTACAGGATTTATTATATTGATGCAAATATTACCAGAGCAATTAACCTAAAACTCAATTCATTTTTATATATTGAATCACGGTAAATGCTTTTTTTTCATTTATATATTTAGGATATAGAAGCATTGCTTCTTATATTAAAATTTATTCTTTCATAACTTTACAATTCGTGTGTTAAAAAACTGAATAAGGTGAAAAAAATATATTTTTGAAAAAAGAAAAGGCAGTAAAATAAATTAAAGGGATTTAGAAGAAATAAGCAAAAATTTAATAACTAAACCAGTGCAAACGATTTGGTGATCACGTTATACTCATAATACCAAATATTGGAAGTAGGAATTCAATTATATTTCTCTTCGAACATTTTTTATTTCACCATATCTGATTTTTCTTTCTTGATTTTCATGGTAGGTTCTTAAAAATTGCTTTTACTGATTGTGTGTTCTAAGTTTTACTCTTCAAAAATATTAAAGAAAATTTCATTATATAAACTAAACTTTACCTTAGTTGTAAATTTGAGACTAAGTAATGAAAAAAAATTTTTTTTCCAAGCCACAAAAAATGTTCTCATTCTAAAATTGTATTCACAATTCCCAGATCTCCAATTTTCTTTTATCCTATTTATTAACACAAATTTCAAATTAACCTACCAAGTTTTGATAAAAGTCCGGGTTTTGAAATTTTTATTTAGTATATTACAAAAATTTCAAATTACAATTTTTCGAAATTTCACTATATTTTTATTGGATATTTACAGTTTAAAAGCCATTTAAATTACTTTTACATATCCTTCATGTTGAGTGAATAGCTATAGAAAAATACTATAAAGTAATTAGAGAAGACCATTTAAATATAGCAAAACTATAGAACATGCAATTCATACTGTAAATTTCGCATTGTCTACTGCGATGTGAAATTTACAATCAATTTGAAATTTAAAAATAGTGATTTAAATAAACGGAAAATTGATAAATCTCCCAATAGTTCAAATTGAATGAAACGCCAACATGCTCAACTTCATCCTTTTTACAATGGCTGAAGATTACGGTCTAAATAAAGTCATCATATGCCAAAGCCATATCGAAAATGGTTTAACTGAAGATAATCACACAAAAATAGAATAAAGGAAAAAATGAAATATACAATTGTCAAAAATACCTCATTTTTGATCAGTAAATTTCAAATGTAGAGAAGAATAAAAAGAAGATCAGTTGCCAAGATAAGATACCAATTTCCAAACTTGTAAAATTTTAAGTAAATGCATAAGTAAAATAAATACATAAATTGAAAGATTATGTGTAGACACTATTGATATTTTTTGCTTCTTATAAGAGCTTCAAAGTTTTGATGACCTTTCTATACTTCATAATAAGTACTTCTGTACTTCTTAAGCCTTATTTCACTCTTATAAGCAATGTTCTTAGTGACCCTTCTGTACCTCTGTACTTTTTAAAGCTTATTTTGCTCTTATAAGCAATGATATACTTGCCAAATAGAGATTAAAATTAATCGCAAAACCACATTATCAAGTAAAATGTTGTTAGTCTTTACTTAATGTTACTCAAATTAATAACAAACTATAATTATTCTATTTGACTGATTAAAATTAGCATTTTTATAAATTTTGGTTTAAATATTAGAATTACAAAATAATTTCTTTACTTTAAAATTGAAATCATTGGTTTTGTCATATTTATCAGCATATGCATAATTTTCTTTTCCATAATAAAAATATCAAAAAATTCTACATCAAATTCTAAAATATTAAAAATTATGAAGTTATCAATGTTTCTGAAATAAAAGGAGTGTGAATAATAAAAGATATGTCATAAAAATTTAAAAAGAAAATGATTTAAATACTAGCGAAATTTGAACCTTTATTTAGACATTAAACCTTAGACACTGCACAGAAGCTTTACTTAGTAAAAGTATGGTCAATATCCCCTAGTAAAAACAGATAATTTTGGTTCTTTATTTTAATTTGATTTGAGTGAGTTTTCTCGATTGTCCTTTTTATTGAAATAAATTTTGAATTTCATGATGTAAATTTTACATTGTGTTGGTTTATTCTATATTTTGTTATACATAAATGGTCTTGTCTAATTACCTTTTTGGATTTATATTTGTTCCAAATAGTAAACAATATTAAAATATTTATTTTAAGGTAATTTGTTTTAAGCTCTTTTTGCTCTGAATGCATTGTCATATTTATAGATTTATGTATTTACTTATTTCGCGTTATACTTATTATATTTCTCACTATGTGTGCCTTAAATATAAGACAAAGTCAGAAATGTTATAAGTATACTGTAAAATGTTATACATATACTTATTTGTATATCATAAAGTTTTATTTTGTGATATACATAATAAAATGTGTTCTCTTAGCTTTTTCAAGTGTAATTTGTAAAATAATTTATATCCAACAGGCAAATTACAAGTCTCAGAAATGGCAAGCTTTTTTTGTCAGAGCAAGAGATTTTGTTAGAAACGAAAAATATTTTTACTCTGTTGCAACTGGGAAGTTTAGCTATCAGGCTCATGCAATCGCAGAAGCAAAGTTAGTTTGAAGTTAATACTTAAAAAAAAAAAAGGAAATGATGCAAAAGAAGTTTCAACAGGAAGGTATTATACCTCAAACTTGAGGAAAACACTTATTTGAGGGAAAAGAAATATAAATGAGAATGGAATGTAAACTTAACATATCATGCCTGTGTGTTGAGTTTAATTAGAGGAGAAATAATGTAAATTTTATAGTTTTTGTAAGATAGATGTATTATTCTTGTATAAAAAATAACCATTTTTGAAACAAATAATGCAAATACTTCAAGTTTTTATAAACATACAGATCTTTAATTAAATGTTTTTCATTTAGCAATATAAATTTTTGCCGTTGTAGCTGGTTAATTAGGGTGTCGTTTTCGTTACCGAAAGGTGGTGAGTTCAAATCCCAGCTTAGCCAAAGATTCATTGTGTTCACTAATGGCGACTGAGGCACGTAAAACATGTCGGGTCGCAATGTCTTCCATGTTCCCATTCCAAATTAATACCTCTGGCGGTGATTGGAACCAGGCTATGAGATATAGTAATTCTCTCCTTGCAATCTCTAAATTGGAAGACCCAGAGAGGGAGGGGGTGCTGTCAACTATGAGCCAAAAGTCGTACTTCCACTTTCGCATGAGGACACTCATTCTGAATTCATTTGCCCAGTCTCTGACAGACGGGCTTGGCATTGCCAAATTTTATTAGTAACAACACAACAATATAAACGTATATGTGCAAAGTATTTACAAATTCTATTATAAAAATAAAATGAATACTTTAAAAAATTAATTATATATATATATTAATTGAAAGAGTATATACGGAGAGAGGAAAAGGTATAAATAAAGATACCATATGATCAATATAGAAACCTTATGTTTTAAGCTACAATCATACTACTAGACCTTACTAGAAAAGCAGATTTTATATCAAAGCTATTTAACAAGCAGGGATTTCAATGTTTAAAATAAGATATATTTCGTTTTCTAAATTGAATATTACATGATGTTTTTAATAAAAAATATATAAATATATAAAAGTATGTACTTTTGATACACACTTAGATATATCTGAGGAAATGTTTTCTTAATGCTTTTAAATTTCAAGTACAGGAGAAAGTATTTTATGACCCGCAGTTGTTTTCTGAACAAGAACTATATTTCACACTTTAATGCCTTAAATTCTAAAATAAAAATATAAATAACTGATACCATTAACACTAAATTCTAAAAGTTAGCCTTTCTATATACCTATTTTTTTTAAAAAAATGCAACGTAGCATGGTTAATGAATATATAAGTAAATGAATATAAATTGCCTAATTTTTTTACTCTGCTTCCTTTTAAAGCAATGAATACACACTTACTTTATTAAGAAAGAAAAAAAATAATGTAGTTGAGTGAATGAAAATTATCTAAGTTAAAAAAACCCAATTTGTTTTATGCGACAATTCTTACTGAAGTATACAGTAATTGGCAATTTTTCTAATGTAATAAAATGCCATGTGATCACGTCCTCTACAATAGAGGAATAACATATTTACTGAGCTTCGTTCTCTACCTTTTACTGAACAGTGAACCGAATAATACCAATTAAGTTCGTCATCACTTCCTATTATCTTCAAGGATGTCTTCGGCTTGTATAGTAGTACTCGTGAAAAACACGATCTTTTTAATAAAGTTTTTTGATCAGGAGAGGAAAATATGTGCTTGACTTGTGTGCTGGGGTGGCGCTAAGACTAAGATTAAAACCTATCTCAAGTGTTCAGGCACGCAGGATGAATCTGGTTGCCCGACCATGAAAAGAACTCTGAAGAAGAATTTTTGTTTTGGTCAGAAAAAAAAAACAAAGGTTAAATAGAAGTGTTAGGTGAAAAACTATTCTGTTTTTGTAGTTATTTTTGTTATTTCATTTTTTAGAAATACATAATAAAATAATTTCTTCCTGCTGAAACTGTATCATCGAAGTGTAGAGAGAAAGTACAAAATTAATATTCAGAAATATTTTTAACTATTTGATTCATGTTTTTAATAATAAAGAAGGATATGTTTGACCATAAATTCCTTTCTATAAAAATATATCAAATGGTTCATGGAAAAAACACCCTACATTTGTCATAGATTTTAAATTAACAAGTCCTCTCTGAAAGATACTAGATTTTATAAGTAGGATATATTAGGTTGGGGAAAAAGAAATCCATTATTTTTACGTGAATTTTTTGTAACTTCTTTCAGATTCGCTTTGTAAAAAGGTTTAAAATAGTTTTCATGTAGATTTTTAGGTCTTGTGCGAAGCTACGACTGCTGACATGCTGTCAAGTTTGATAATTTTTGATATTTAATAGACATTCTCGACGATGTTGTATCCATGGGAGGTGCATCTTTAGCATCCAAATACCCAAACGGAATCGACGAAACCAAAATTGTGCGTAACTGGTTGTTACAGTCATATATAGGACAATAAACACCTTTCACAATTTTAGCCACCTGGTTAGCATTTTCGCCATTATAAAAAGAAAACTAAAATGTATCGAATTTTTTGATTGTTGTCTTCTAATTTTAAAACCTTGTACTCATAACGGAATTAATCAAACAAAATACCGCAAGAGAATATTTAAGTGTCAAATGTCACCTTTCCAACGAGCATAAATCTGAAATTGTTTGATAGATACCTCACGAGATATCGATCACTACAGACGTCTACCGAAAAAATAATGGATAACTTTTTCCCTAAACTAATATTATTTTGTAAAACTACAATTCGCGATATCCGAATATTGATTATTAAACATTATCACACTTTAATAATTAAAGTGAGTTCAAATTAGAACGCATATTTATTGTGATTCCAATTTAAAATTTATATCAACGGATATTTTACTATATATTTTTCTAACATTATACATTTCTTTGATTTATGGGAGCTTTATCAGATGATAATACTTTCACTATAAATTATTAACTTATTTACTGAACAACTAAGTTGATGAGACTAATACTTCTTCAATAAATGATTGAACTTGATGAATTTTAAAGAGTCAAGTATAAACTTAGAAATCAAATTCGATATGTTTAGTTTAACTTACATGTGAGTTATTTTTGATAAGTAAGTCTGAATTATTATTCAAGTCAGGTATTGATATTAAAGAACCACATAAGATTTTCATTTAATAAATCTGAGTTTGCGTCACCGTAGAAGTAGATGGAAAATTTCTCCTTCATTTTTTTCTTGATCAAAAATTATTTCGATGAAGTTTATATTTCTATTTTCCATGAAATATGGCACTAACAGCCAATTTTGTTACTCAAGAGCTATTTTGAACTTCGAATTTGAATTAAATGTGAGCTACATATGAAACTCGAATACATATGTAAAAATGACATATTTGACTAAATGTGCCATTCAAGACATTTCTGATTCTTTTAATTAATCGTTTATTTTGAAGGCCTTACAAATTTTTATTGAAAAGACGTATGTTTTAAATTGAAATTAATATTCTAAAATTTAAATTAATTACAAATCGATAGCACTTGTCTATAAATTTCATTTGCTTGTGGCTTACGGTCATATTTGGCACATGAAGGCTAATAACGAAGGAAAATACCGTTTAAAATGAAAAATCCGAATTACTAACTACACAAGAATCAACTACCCAAGATTCAAAATGAAATCGAACTGACGAACTGCTGAACTGAATGACAGAGCACTAACAGTTAGGCTGACAACCCGGCATAACAATAGTCTAAATTAATAAAAAATATCATGTACCTATATTATAATATATATAATAATAGTTAAAATAATATGCATATTTTTCGAAAAATTCTGTATTAAAGCAAAAGAATTCCCTTTGCAGTCACTAGAATATACACCTGTAGTCCAAGACAAGAGTAATATTTTTAAAATCAAAAGATAAAATTTATTAAATAAGCTACATATTTATTTTATAAAAATATTGCACATGCAGAATAACTTGTCATTTATAATTATCTGTAATCGTTTATGATGTAACATTTGGTTTAGATAATGGATCAAAATTACAAATTAATATTCAAGGAGGCACATGATATATGTAACTAAATTGACAATAACAAGTTGCATAGCTCTACTACTTAAATTTAAATTGTCTCATGCTCCAAACATAGTCAGCAATTACAAAAAACTGTAAGGAATAAACTGGGGTTTCTGATATTCAATGTTTTTGACGTATTATCACCGCATTATATTGCAGAAAATATTTTTTATTTAAAATAAAAGTTTTTTTGGTATTCTGGAATTTTTAATGAAATATTTTCAGTCTTTCTACGTTTTATTATTAAATATTTTCGCTATATATTTATGAAATCTGTCTTATATACTTTGATTTTAAGGTTTCTTTATATTTGCATCCATTCGAGTAAAGTACAATTTTCTATATTAATACAAAATTTTTATGTAAAATTGAGAAAATATGGTTCATTTAATTCAGTTTTAGAGCTAAATTCAATGCATGATAATATTTATAATAACGTATTTATATTCTCAAAAATATGTTCTTAACAAAGTTATGTTGATTTTATTTTTTAATCTTTACTGTGATTATAAAATAAAAATTTCAATCTGGTCATCCTTGGAATTAATTTTGTTTTCAAAATTGTAGAATGATATTTTAATTAAAGTAAATATTTATAATTTACAATGATACATAATTATTAAAATATATTAATTAAGAATAATTAATATATTTTAATAATTAAGTATCATTCATCTAATTTACTTAAAAAGGCATTTATTGCCATAGTACATTCTCATTTTTAAAGCAAAATAATAAAATGATCCAAAACATTTGAGTAGCATTGGTTTAAATTATGAAAGAGAAAATATTAAGCAGAAAAAAGATTATTTCACTGACTAAATTTGAGATCAAAAGTGTTCTGAATTTACATTTTTCTTAACATGTCTATGTATATTTTAGTATATAAGAAAATGAAACGTGCTTATACGATTCCTGAATCTATTATAAATATCACTAGCCCTCCAGCATCAAGTTCTTCTTATGCTTTCTGCATGAAGTCATGATAAATGGAATTTTTGTTTTCTTTTTATAAGAGCAGAGAGAATCGTTTTGTTTTAAAATGGGGTATTCAGTTATTTGTAATTTCCACCTTCACATTTGAAAAGAATAAGATATAAAACAGAAATTTTTAGCGTAGAAATAAATAAAATTAATCTAAATTTAAAAACACTAAAGCTGTGTTAAATTTCAATAAAGCACGACCGATATAAAGATCGAGATTCAAACACGCACAAACATAGGAGAAATTCAAGTATTTATTTTTATTTTTTATTTCCTTGTACTCATTTTTCAATTTATGATTTTAGAAGTATGTTATTTTTATTTTATATTATGAGCCTTTATTTTTATATACTGTCCCTTGAAAATGAGTATTTAAATAACCATTATTATATTATTAAGCAATGAAACTTTCACATAATATTAAAATTTTAATATATATATATATATATATATATATATATATATATATATATATATATATATATATATATATATATATATATATATATATATATATATATAACACAGTGAACTGAAGCTACTTTATTTTATTTTTACTCGTGCCTATAAAATGGAAATTATAATGATACATATCTATGAGATATTTCTGCTAAGTAACAAAATAAGAAAATATATAAGTTGAAACTGAAAAAAAGCTATCTAAATATTGATTGATAAGTAATTTTCAAATGCAAAGTAGAATTGGAGATTCTTTCTAGGAATTTTTTTGTATAGAGAGTGGTAAAAGCATTGGCGTTTTATTTTGCTTAAAATTATATTTCATATGCAAATTAAGAAACTCATATCCTATGTGCAATTGATTTTTAAGTGCGAAAAGGAAATTCTAGCCAAATTAATTCATTCTTAACTCAATGGATGTGTCTTTTTAAATATGTATTAAAATTTTATAAAGAAAAATAAATGCGAATGCATTTCTGTTGTGCATAGGATTGAATTGTTGTTCTCTTAGAATCGATCTGCTTTTATGATAATTTGAAATGCCTCAATAAAAATCTGAAAAGTTTCATGATTTACCATTGCAAAACAGATAATTGTTATAGTGTACCTCTGCCAAAAAATTTTACAGATTTGCATGTCTTCAAGGAATGATAAAAAACAATCTTTTTCATTTCTCATAAAATGCTGTTCATTATTTACTAATTTTATAAAGAAAGTGATAATTCTTTTTAAATAAGTGTGACTAAATATTTTAAGAAATGTGTACACATATTAATTATATTGATAATATTGCAAAGCCTTATTTGCTATCATCTGAAAACTCTTTGGCAACACACAGAAAGGAGAACGTTTAATTATATAAAAAAAGACAATTCGCGCGCTTTAAGTTTTATAAATATCCATTTACTTACAGCTTATAAATTAAATTTATTTACAGATTAAAATTAAATTAATAATTCAATATTTTAAGAAATTATAATTTTATTAAAACTTTTTAGTACTTTGCATGTTTTGAGTACATTATTGAATAAAATTTTAAATAAAACGTCAGCAGCACCACTGATCATCATACAAAAGATATAAAATTTTGTTAATCTGTTTTTCTTTTTACATATTTTAATTATTGTAACAAAGAAAAATGTGAAATTTTAGGAAATTATTTAAAGGAAGACTAAATGAATACTAATACATTTTAAATATAAAAAGAAGAATTAAAAAAATAATTTTTGGCTTTGTTAACAAAGATGTTCGTATTTCAGAGGCTTTAAAATTTGTGATTTGTTTAAGGCTGTTCTGAATATATAAGTTGACGTGTGCAAACTGTAAAATAAATATCATGTAAACTGTTATGCATCATATATGAAAAAATAAGACAATTTTAAGGCTTTGTGAGAAAATGAAGTCAAATTGTTA
This sequence comes from Latrodectus geometricus, assembly GCA_026290005.1. Taxonomy (NCBI): domain Eukaryota; kingdom Metazoa; phylum Arthropoda; class Arachnida; order Araneae; family Theridiidae; genus Latrodectus; species Latrodectus geometricus. The sequence goes on along the minus strand of JAPDSC010098188.1, from coordinate 342,282 downwards.
TACATATGTGGATAATTCACCTGTAACAATGGTTCATTGGGTTAAAGGCAGTTTAGATGAGCCCTGCAGTTTATAAGTAGCAGACGCGTAAAAATTTGTGGAAAAGCACAACAAATTTCGACTTTCACAACCTGTTCTCTGATTTATACGTGTCTCGTTAATAAAGTTTTAAATTGGCATTTTGAAATATTATGCCAAAGAGGAATTGCTTATAAAATCTTTGTTAACATCAGATGATGATTATCCATTATTTAAATTGTGTTTAAAATATTATCAAATTTCAGAAAAACGGTTTTGATGAATTTTTGCTTGACTAAAAAATTTATACATAATGCTTAAAACTAGCACATATTTTTAATATTATTTATTTATCAGAAATTATTTACGAGCAGGAGAACACTCCTTAGCTCATGTACATGTAGTGACTCTGAATGTTTTGCAATTTGAAGCTTAAAATATAAATTACAGTCATTGTGAATTTCTGGACTTTGTCTTTTCTTTATGGCATTGTAATTTTATAAGCAGATTTCTATATATTTTTGAAGTTTAAAAATATTTTATTCTGACATTAATTTTCATTTACATTTACACGTTTTGAAACATTATTTTGCATTTTATAAACTGATATATATATTTCTAGGCAGCATCTGCCTATGATGCATTGACTCAGGAAAGAAGACAGCAAAGCAGTGGTGTTTAAAAGTATATTATCAATCACCAATCTTTGTCTTTAATGAATACTTCTGGTAAATAATGCTCAGTGTGTTCAGGTGTCAAGTTGAAATAATTCTACAAAACACTCACAGTGACATATTTGCATTCAAAAAGCAGAATCTATTATATGTCCCCTTTTGTGTAACAGTGAATAGGTTTAGTTTCTTTGTTTGCCAATGGTCAAATCTTGCCCACGAGATCTAATTAGACCAGTGCTTACAGTATTAAGAAAGTTCTGAACCACTACGAACATCCAAAACAGCTCAAAAGATTATTCAAACTTAGCATTGTTGAAACGAAGGCAACAGCACTAATCATTCAGGTAACAGCTCAGAAAACAGTGACTAGATTCGACACAGTAATTCACCAATCCAAATTGCAAGGCTGATGAATCCAATGAATATTGCTTAAATTTATTATAAAGAAGTATTGCACTTTCGGCTTGAGAATCTTTGGGACAGATCATCGTATAAAATTGATAGTTCGTATTATAAAGTGATAAATATCTCGCATTTGTTAATGGGGGCAAAATGTTAATGTTAATAAATATTATTATCTTATTCATATTTTATTTAAACAAGATAAAATATATAGGCATACTTTCCTGTATCAGTTCAAAATTACAGTAATTAACTTTTATGAAAATATATATATATATATATATATATATATATATATATATATATATATACAAATTTATACAGTAAAATGAATTTATTATAATCAAAAATCAATTAATGAAGTAAAATAGTTAAAAAATTTTGATTTAATTTAATTTCAAATTATATTCCAATAAAGTAATCTTGCTATTTAATAACAAGAAAATACACCTACTAGATAAATACCAGAATTAAATTTAACTTACATTTTAGTCTCTGCAACTATGCTTTTCTTCATTGTATGTCATACTTGATAAGAGTTGTATTTCAGTCAAATGTTATAAAATTGATATTAGTTGGTTATATGTAAATTAAAAGTCATGCATTACATGTAAATTAAAAGTCAGTAAATTTAGTATAACTTTCATTGTAGTTGAGTGTAATCATAAACAGACTAATATTACTTTGAGCTTAAAATAGTATTCTTTCCTTTTCAATAAGTATCATTATAAAGAGCATTATATTGTTTGATCAAATGCAAAATAATTCAGTATGATAATGTGGCTTAATAAAATAAATTTTTTGTTTATTTTATTGTTGTTACATTGTGTAGAGTAACAATTATCAAATTCTATCACTTTTTGATCATATTTTTTAAAGATAATTAATTTTTCTGATGATATATATTAGCAAAATATCAATGATTGATTAAATTTTAAATATAATTAATATTAATTAGTAATGTTTATTCATTTTATTTAATATTGATAAATTGATAGTAAATGAAATCGACATTCAAATTTTATTGAATTTTTAGACATCTTTAAATTATTCTTAAATATTCAGATCTGACAATCATTGCATGTGCTAATTACTTATTAAATATAAAATATTATTATACGTTTTGAGCTGTAATATAATAAATATTTCCTATAATAATATTGAATTCTGTGATTTAAATTTTTGTATTGTATTATATTTGGCAGCATTTTGGCCGTATCTTGACACATTCAGTAATACTGTATTTTTAAGATGTGTCATACAATAAAGTTTATTGAATTGCCATGTGTGTTTCTGAAATACATAAATAAATAAGTAATGACGATGAACACAAAACATATTTTAATAAAATATTTATTTAAAAAAACCTATTTATAAACATAAATTAATGAAACTACATTAAAATGAAAAATTAATTAAAAATATAAATTCATTTCTATAATCTAAAATTAAGATAAAGAGAAAATACACTCAGATTTGAGTGCTGACTTTCAGTCAGGATTATTTCTGTATTAAAATTCCAAGTATTGAAAATAGTTCCTTTACACTCAATTAAGGTCTAATGTTAAATTGCTTAAACTGTGTGTGTGCATTCCATTTTAGAAATATATTTTAAAACAAACTTAAGCATCCAATTTAATTTATTGACTCTATTCTTCACAGAAATTTTATAAGTTTATTTCGAAGAATTTATCGAAAGTCCTTTTGAAAAGTTAATGCTTCAAGGAGCAGTATCGAGTTACTACGGTCTATTTTCACAGATGAAATTAATATCGAAAATAAATTAAGGATCATCTGTTAAATTTGTGAGTAAGGAGTAACGTTAAATAAACGAGATTTGCACAACTTCATGTTAGCAGTGATTTGTATTAACTCTAACCTTTAACAAGATGCCCTTTCCTCCTGCATTGATCACATAAACCTTATGTAAATTGAGACTGTTAAGTTAAATCTTTCTTAATTTAGTATATTTGCATTTATATTAGCTTAGGAAAATTTTATTTGCTATGTGCAGAAAACGAGATTATTTTAATACTTATTAGAAAGCATTCTTTTTGACAAAAATATGTGACATTAATAAACTTGACATTTTAAAAATATTCCAATATGTGGTATGATTTTATTTATCCTTATAAAGTTGGTGACGAGCAACATTCTGAACATATTTATGGCTAGGTGTTATTTCTGAAAGAAATTTATATTCTTAAAATTTTATTATTTCATATATTTAAGAAATAGTACAATGTATGTTTATTAATTTCTAAATCATACAATAAAAATTTACTACGATTATTTGTACATTTGCTGATCCTAAAGCTTTTTTAAATCATAAACAATATGTATGGATATATATTTTTCAATTTCAATATATTATCCTCATATTCTTGTTCAACAATAAGAAATTGAATTGTAAATGTCCTGTACATTTAATATTTTTTTAAAAAAAATAATAATTATAAACATGTCGTATTATCTTAAGGTATGTATGGAAAAATTCATCGCTAAAAATATAAATAAAATATTTGACATTTCAGAAACACTGATACGAGCAAAAATATTTACAAATAAGACAATAAATACTTAAAAGTGAATGATAATCTCTTATGTCTAGGTAAACATAATGTATTTTCACAGAAATAAAATTAAATTATTATTGTGCATTTAGAGATTTAAGTTTTAATTATTTTATTGTCTTTTCACTCTATATTTTCTCATACAGATTTTTCATATAATTTTCTAAAATTTTTCAAAGATGTATTACTTATGAATAAATATTTCTTTAAATATAATAATATGATATTATAAATAGTTTAACTTTTTATTAGTTATGTAATATGTATTTTTCAAAATGTCTCCCATTTTATCTTCAATAAAATATGAACTATAAGATTGCTGTGCTCCTTATAAAATGGGTAGCTTATAAATATAGAAGAATTAATTCTAATTTTATAAAATGATATTTTTAAATTTTTTGGTAACTTAATTAATAATATAGTTTTAATTTATTTAATCTTTGAGATCTAATTTTAATCAAGGTAAATACTGAACTATGCTGCTTAAAACAAGAATCGTGTTTATGTCTTAATGACTTGATTTAAGTTTTAACTTTAATTTATCCCATCTTTAATCATTTATTATAAAGATAAATGTGTCCAGTTAAACTAATATTTAATTAAGCATTCAATAATTTCAACTTCTGCAACATATGTTAATAATATTACAAAAAATAACAACCCATTCTCTTTAAAAAAATATGCACCTGGTAAATAATATCTTGAAATTTGTAAAATATTCTTACACATATATTCTTGACACATACCTATTAAATAGCATATATCTTCCAGTGTTTAATGACTTTGGAAAAACATTCGTTTGATGATTTCGTTATATTAGTACAAATTATTAAACGAATGTAAAAAGACTATTTAATGTCACTTTTCACAAACGTATAACGATTTTTCTCTTAAAAATTTTTAAAAATCTGTGCAGTGTATCATATGATCAAAAACGATTTAAACATTTAATATGCTACCTAAACATTAAACATTTTGTATTCAAGTACCTATTTAGGATCTTAACTAAACGCGCTAACAAACTACCTTAAAAAAGGATAAAAGTTTTACTGACTTTATAGGTTTTTTGATAAGGAAAAATATTAATTCTTATTAAGAATTCAGAAGAAAAAATTAATCATTTTACTATAAATGCTAATAGTAATTTTAATTTTTATTTCTTTACTTTTTAATGGCAGTGGTTGATTTAAATCCTATATGATAATTAATATAATAAATATGCTATAATTATAAGAGCTCTTATTTCATTGCTTTGTGTTAAAAAAAATACTGTCGGCAAAATGTTCGTTATATTTAAGTGAAAATGTGCTTTAAAATAAAATTATTTTTTTGGCACTCACATAAAATTTTTCTTTGGTATTTAAAATATGGAAATATTACGCTTAGTTTCCCCTACAGTAAAGTTATGGCTTTCTTATACAGAGTCATTATAGATAAGAAATATTGGTTTCGCAACGAAAGAGGTACATTTCCCCTCGGGTTAGGCAATTAACGTCATCATCGGATACTCGTCCCGGAAAAAAAGCGTTTAAAAGAGGAAATTTCCCGCACCGAAATATGTGCCTTACGTTTACAGCATATTGTAAAAACAAAATGTTACTAAAGAGAGTTTTATTTCCTGGTGAAAAAAATTCTTCTGAAAATAATTTTCAATTAGTTTTTCTCACAGTTAATTATTGATATATCATTTCCATTGTTAAAAATTAATATAGAATGGTAAGTCCTTTATGTAAATAACATTTATATGTATGAATTACCTTTCCAGATTCTCTAATTAATTATTTAATTATTTTCTAAAAATTTCAAAAGTCCCAAAATTAATAATTACCCATTCAAGTAACACTTTAATGAGTATTAATTAATTTAGAGACTTTTCATAGTTATAAGATAGGAATGAAGAATGTGAAAGTGGTTTATCAACAATTAGGAAGAAAATAAAACTACTTTTGCTTGAATGATAGCAGATAATTTCTGGATAGGATTACTTCATCAAAAGTAATATGAAAGATATTATCTATATTATATTTATTTGAATTTTACATATTTAATGTTTCGTTAACGTGTTTGTAGAGAATTGAATTGCTGACACTATAAAATATCAACGTTAAATTTTAAATAAAATGTGTTATATAATACATTGTATTTAACCCTGCCAAAGGTGTACTTCTAGCACTGACATTGGAGGTCGCTTGGGGTGACTGATTAACTTCAAACAATTTTAAGTAATGAGGAATATGCTACAAAAATGATATCTTAAACAGTATTTAGTCACTCTTTAATTGTGAAACTGTGATTCTATTCTTTAGATATCTTTTTTTAATGTTTCAGAATATAAATCATTTAAAAACTGTAAAAAAAAAAAAAAAAAAAAAAAAAAAAAAAAAAAAAAAAAAAAAATGTTTATTAGAGATTTTGAATAGAAAAACAATTTTGTCAAATAAAACTTTTGTATATAATGGATTTATAAATAAAATTATCATATTTTGTGTAATAAATTGTTGTTTTATTATCCTTGGCTCTTGGACACATAACACATTGGCTTTTTTTTTTTGGATGGTAAATTTCTGTTGTTTCTTATGACACTACACAAATCCATGCCTGTCCATCAGGGATTGGGTGAAGTTAGGAAGAGCGCCTTCCATTATTTTGAATAGAGCACAATCATTCGAAGGTGAAAGTACGACTTTGGCTCAAAGATGGCACCACTATTTAGGTCTTCCAATTTAGAGATTGAAACCAGAGAAGATCCTTAGCCTCGTTCTAACCACCCCTAGAGATATTAATTTGTAATGGGAGCATAGAGGACAATGTGACCTTACATATTTTACGTGCTCTGGTTACAATTAGTGAAGATGATGGATTTTCGGCTAAGCCGGGATTTGAACTCACAACATTTCGGTAACGAGAACGAAGCCCTAAGCAACCAGGCCACCAAGGCCAAGTGAATCTTTTCGGGTATACTTAAAATGACATAGTTGAATTTTTTTACAGATTGCTTTTGGTATTATTTGCATAGTTCTTGTCTTCCCAAGTTCCTTTAAAAGCCGTATATGAGTCAAGATGCAAGGAATATTCCCTTATTTGCATATGGATTTGGATTATTTTTCGTTGAAATAACCGCGTTTTATTCTGTGGCTCTAATAATCATCATGATAGACTATTTTAATTTCTTTGAATAATAAATATAGATTTAAATTACTTGAATTTTTATAGATATATATGTCTGTATATGTAGGTATACATAAAATGATCGTATTATATATTAAGAGAAATACAGACATCTTTCAGTTGTAAATGTTTTGTGTCAAAATATTGACTATCAAATACAAATCTTGAAAATAAAATGTAATTTAAAATAAAAATTAAGAAATAATTGTTTAAATATCAATAGACAAATATTTTTTATTAGAGAATATATTTTATTACAAATTATTGTGTGTTTTATAAATATATTTTAAATAGTTTATGAGGTATTAATAGCTTTTACTGATATTTATCAAATTCTTATATGAGATTAATAATGTGGTATCGCGTATAAGTTCAAGGAAATTGAGTTTTCATATTAAATAATGCAACTATTGTAATAAATAATTTTTGAGATACATAACTTTGGGCTTTGTCTAAGAGATTAAAAAAAACAAATTATTTACACTCATAAATATATTTTATGGGCAAAAAACTTTAAAAATGCCATGGAAAGAAAAAATGAAAATATATTAGCATTATTTATAAACACAAAAGATAAAACTAATTTGACAACAATCGTAGCTTTAATCTAATTTATTGCAACACTTTACATAAAAGTAACGCTGTATATCTTTTTGATATATCATTTTATGTAGTCAGTATTTGGGTTAATTTGCAAAAAAGCAAGCATAAATTTGTCTGAACAAAAAATGAAAAGAGATAAAATTAATGAGATTTAGTTATACTTCTCAAAATATTTTACTTTGGCTACAATAAACTTAACATTTTTTAAGTATTTAGTTGTTAATGTATAGTACACTTATACTTGACGTACATATTTATGGCAACAACACAATCATTGCTTTATATTTTTTCAAAATTTAATAAATGTTATTTTTTTCACTCTTATTTGCATTTACAAAATATTATAGTTTTCCGCTTTTCACATTTTATAAGATTAAAATCATTTCTGATTTTTTCTTACATAAATACACATTTTTAATTGAGAATAGTTTCTGAAGTAATTTTATTAGTTTCATTAAAGTATACTAAATATCATTTTATTTTATTAAGTATGTAAAATTAAAGAGATTATGCTTATTCTTAATCTTTTCATATGATGTCACAGTATATATTATGTAGAACTAAGCTAATTCTAATTTAAATATTTGAAAAAACATCTGGCACTCTCTTTGTAATGCATATAATTATGCCTGGGTATAAATTAAGGGGGTGAAGGGAAGTTCTATATTAATAGAATATATAACACTTGCAATCTAATAACATAAGAAACAATTTGCCCATGCACGTAATTGAATGACAAAATATCTTAAAAGTGTGAGAGCAGAAATTTTACTGTTTTGCATTTTGTTCTTTCAAATGTTAAATGAAACATTTAAGCTATTGTTCAATATTATACTTATTAGAAAAATATTATTATTTATTTAAGACTAATGTTGAGTAATTGCTTTTAATTATTTTATATTTTCATTTATGATACATGCATAAAATTTTTCCAAGAAGCAAACTGAATTTAAAGTATGTAATAGCAATAAAGTTTTCTTTCAGGATGTAAGATATTAATTTATTTAAAATCAATATGAAGTTTATAAATTATATATGAATGGTATTTTAAATTTTTAAAAGCCAGTTATCATTATTGTTTCTCTTAAATATTATCATTATTTACATTTTGACACTTACATTCTTAAAAAATGTCTTAAGAAATTGCATTTAGCTTAGAAATTTTATGTCAATTACTTTATTGATTTACAAAAGTATAAAATTCAAATAAATTTAATATGTTCATTTTTAATTATAAAAAAAATTATTTCTCTGTAAAATACAGATGTGTAATACGAAAATTATTAAACTAGAGTAGCACATTTTTAGTATTGCATTTTTCCAAAAAACCTATGTATTTTAAAGTTACTCTGCTAAGATAATATTATTTGTGAATACATGAAAATATTTATGAATAGTGTTGTTCTTAGATCAAATAATTTTCATCTGTTTGTGTGGGGAAAACAGCATGCATTTCAAGATATTTTCAGAAAAATTTAAAGACTAGCAATGCATGTTTTCTTTTTTTACCATATTAAAGTGAAGTACCATTTACCAATAAGTCAAAGTGAATATTAAGATACTTCAAACGTGATTCTTTAGAAAATAACTACAATTTCGTTTTTTTTTTTTCATTTTTTATTAAATTTACATGTTTTTATTGAATATATTTACTTTATGCTATTAAAATTTTAAATGTTTAATAAAGTAAGAAAATGCGAATATAAACAAATTTGGAATAAAAACAATGGTTTTGTAATAAAATATCATGAAATTTTAAATCGTGAAACAGTAGGCAATATTTCAGTTCTTGTTATTTACCAAATCTTCATCATGGTGTGAAATAATGCTTGCTTTTATATTAATTTTTAAATGGGATAAATTGCAAGTAACTTAATCACATAAGGAAAACAGGTACAATGTAAATTAAAACTATTATCTTAAGAAAGTGGTTCACTTAAATTACTTATGTTGACATTAAATTTTGATTCATGAAATAAATCTTTCCCTATACTGAGGACGGTAACTTTTATCACAAATAATTATGCTTGGCTATAAAAAGATGTTATTGGTTACGTGGAATAAGTGGATACTAAATAATAGCATAAATATTTTTTAATGTTTTCTTTATATAATAATATAATATCGTTAGCGACAATCAAAAGCAGAGATTCAACAAAAAATATTATGACGTCAGTCTAGTGAAATTATATTGAAATTCTTCGCATTGAAATTTTACCAAACAACCAATTAATCAATTCAAAAGCGAGTATTCAACAATTCACCAAATTGAAAGACGCAATTCAAAAAAGATGCCAAGAACAGAAAATCGTAAGAGTGATGTTCACCATTTTGGTAGTGCAAATTACCAAGCATTACTGGTCAATTGCAGAAAATTATTTGATTTGGGTTGGAATGTGTTTGGGTTTCATCTTCAATATTGTACTGATCTTGTTCCTTCAGACTACTATTTATTCATATTAAATAAAATTCCATGAATGGCAAATATTTTAACTGCGCTAATGATATCTAATCAAACTTAGCCAGTTTTTTGATAAAAGATAAGACATTTCAATAACGAGGAATTATGACACCATCTGAATGATGGAAAACGGCCACTGGCAAAACTCACAGTATCTGATCGAATAAAAAAAAATATTTTGCAGCAAACTCTTTGAATTTTATTATTTAAAAACAACAATCATTTAATTGCCAACCAAAGATTTCAGAATACATCAAAGATTGATTTCTTTTTGTCTTTTGCTTCTAAATGTTGTATTTTTACTGTTTAACAATTATCGTTTATTAAATAAATGATAAAATATTCAAAATACCAACTTGAAATTGTATAATTATTTGCAGTACATGTTTGTATAATATGCTGATTTTTCAAAAACAGTACTTAAATTTGAAATCAACTCTTAAACCGGTTCCTTATAATTACTATTAGATTTCAATGTGTAAAAAGAATCTTTTCTTTTTCAATGTATTTAAATCTGTACAATGGTGATAATATTTTAGGAAATATTCATTCTCATTTTTCTTTCCGAAATTATTTGAAGTATTATCACACTAATTATTGAAATTAGAATCATTTTAACTGTATAATATCGAATCAACTTATGATAAATGCTTATAAGGCTATTATTATATATTAACTAAAAAATGAAAAAAATCATCAAAGTAATTACTCAACTAGAGGACAACATCCAGCATCTCACTCAATAAAATAATTTTTCCTGATTACGTAACTAAAAAATACATACGTGATATAAGATCAAGAAAAATCTCTTTAATTTATTTAAAATTTATTTAATAATTGATGAAGTTATAACTTAAATGAATATCTTATTTTATTCTAAATGACAAATGCCGTACAGAATTCAATAACATATCTTTGAATAAAAAAAGTCAGCAATAGTAGAATGGCGTTAAAACTATCTTCATTCCTTAAAAAAAATGGTGAAATTTTCAATTATTTTTTCATGTTAATAAAGCATAAAATACATTGTTATTAAAAGGACATAACCATCCACGAAGAATTTGGCAAAATTATAAAGAATTTGACGTTGCCTATATTGTTTACATTTTGTGGATCTTTACTCAAACAATTGTAAAATCATAAGAAGTATGAGTCCATCAGTATTCAGTAGAGAATACAATCAATAATGAACTTTCATATTTTTAAATTTCTGTCACATTTGACACAATTGTAATAATATTGGTAAAGTCATGAAGAATATTAATATTCTTAAAATCATTTATATATCCATTTTATTTTATTACATTCAAGAATATTCAGATAAATAAATCATATTTACTTTTCTTCATCACTTATACAAGTTTTATGATATAATTATCATTATTCTGATAAGAGAGAGTGAGAATAAATCACCATACTTCATGCGTATAACAAAAGTGCTGTTCAAGCCACTTTAGCAACTGCACCTTTTAAAGTCTACCAAAATTAAATGAAGAAAATCGAAGTCATCCTATCAGAAGAGTAAGCACTATTACAATAGTCTGTAGCAATTTTAAACGCAAAGAAATCTTCGAATTCAGCTAAAATAAGGGGGGGGAAACGTTTAATGGCTTCCGTTTTCCAGAGGCTGGAAAAAGCGAAAAAAATATTTGTAAGGTATTCAGAATTCTTATAAAAATAGATTTTAAAAAGAATGATTTAAATTTTTGAAAAAATATTGTCTAATATCACTCAGTAATATTTCTTACAAATATTACTTGAAAACTTATTTTCTACATTATTGTACCATTTTAATAGTTGTTTTCAAAATTAAATTTTTTTTATTGTTTTAAGATGGCGTTTTTGCAAAGTTTATCATATTATGACTAAGCTACGCATTAATGCGAATATGGCAATTTTTATTTTTGTCTTCTGAAAACTGAAAAAACTCTAATAAATTTGTTCATCCTTTTATTCATTAAAGAGCTGTGCTTGTATATGAATGATTATTTATTTAACGAAATCGAAAACAATTTTATTAGTTTATGTTTTGTTTATTTAAGATAAATTTACTTGCCAGTACGTAACTAAGTAAATGAAATAAAATACATAAGACAACTTTATTTTCTTTTTATATAATCGTTGGAATATATTACAAGATATAGTTTTTAACAAGCAATAAATATAATACATTTGTCTGATGGGAATATATTCGTGTATTCGTTTAATAAACTAACGTCTAAACTCTCTTGTTGTTTCCATAAAAATGTAATTTATTAAATTTATATACATAGAAATAAAAATTAAATACAAGTTATATTAAAAAAATATCACTATATCATTTTATTTTAGTCTATAATAGTTCTAGAACCAATATGTTTCTTGAATTATTAAAGATCTATTTTATTTTCTTATCAATATTTTAATTTCTTTATATGGACTAGTTTAGCCTTCATTTGGCATGAATCAGGCAACACAAAAACTTTATAAAAAGAAAATGAAAAAGCGATTATTTTTTTGAGATAATATTATTATTTAATAGTTATACAAATATCTGATTCATAAAATTGTTACTCTATAAATGTTTACATAATACTTGAAATTTCACAATAATACATTTCAAAAATTATGTTTTTTATAACTTTCTGTATGACACGAATAAATTGAACATATTTTGCTAATATCAACACATTTTGATGTCTACAATATATTTTATATGAGCTAACCGATTTTTTATGTGATAACAGTAACAAGTTACTTTATAAATGATATAAATAATTAATAATTTTATCAAATATTTATGAAAATTATATTTTTTAATTTAGTTATATCTTGAAGGGAAATAAGATATTTAGTTAAAGAAACAACTAAATAAATAAATATGAAAAGGAATTAAATATAAACACAATTAAATTCCTTTTCATATCTATTTCATTAAATCTCAGCATATGAAGAATTAAATGGACAGTATTGGATTTCAGATCAATTGTTTTAGAAAACTTCCTACCATTTATTTCAAGAAAATATTTTCATATAAACACGTCTTCGTAGATCATATTTTTTATATAGGGTGAATGAAAACCTTTCTAGGATTCTATAATGTTTTATTTTAATTGCAATCATTTGCAATAGAAGAATTTTAATGAGTTTTAAAGTGATTTTAATAACAATACAAATAACAATACCAATCAATCATGTAAATATTTAATTTATAAAATGTTATAAATATTTCAAAGAAATATTTCACCTAAAAATACTTTACTAGGTTAGCTATTTTTCAGAATATCACAGTTATTATATTTAACAAGACTGATCTTGGCAAACTTAAACATCATTTGAAGATTTTCTACTTCATATACTCTCTCTTACTTAATAAGTTGAGTACTCTTAAAGTTCCATTTCAAAACATAATTAAATATCATCTTATCTTCATTTAAAGATTTAGAAATCAATACATAGCAGATGTCTAAATTAATTATACTAATATTGAACTGTTTTGACAACAATTACATGGGAAAGAATCATGAATATTTATTATTAATATTAAACTGTTGCACTTCATTTCTCTTCAAGCGATGTTTCAGTCTTTAAATTAGCATTAAAATAACATGAATATATTTATTATTATTATATTTGTGCGAGAAACTTTCCATAAGGAAGCCAGTTATGTTCTTCAACCAATTAGAGCTTGAAATATTTTTACTTTATTTTCAATATAATTATATTTTATATAAATGCATGATGGATAAGACAAATAGAAAATTAAAAAAAATATATAAGATTTTATGCTAAGAAACCGTCAATCAACATCAAATTTACAGTGATTTAAGCACATAAATATGTGTGTAATGTTAAAATTGCGAACATTTTCTCATTTTTCACCAGACCAAAGAACCAGATCTCTAAATACGATGAAATTTGTACCTCTGCTGATAGTCTGCTCCAACTTTTCCTTAATTAAAAAAATTAATATAATAATTGTCTTATAATGCCCTCCACTGAATTGCAGACTGCTTTTCAATGAGGTTATGAATTACTGAATTCTAAAACAAAATCTAACACACACGTATGTACATTTATATAGAGAGAGATACAGTAATATATCTCGAAGTGAATTATTATATTGCCAGTTGGTAATTTAATAGAAATATTAAAATATATTTCATATCATATAAGATTAATATCGTAACATTCACAAAGCAGCTAAACTCTTACTATAGCAAGTAAAATGAAAAAATAAAATATTAATCAAAATGCTGTTACATGAACTTACATTTTTGTTAAGCAAAGTTTCTATGCTTATTATCTCCATTACTTTCAGTAGATGGATTTTTTAGATATTTCTTTTTTGTAATAGTTTAAATCTGCATAATAATTTTTAAGATTTCCCTCAAGAAAATAAAAAGATTTAGATAGTTTAAAGAAGTTATTATAAATATTTCATAAAGAGATTATAAATTTTATCATTAATATTTTCATTCAATTATAATAAGAATTAAATATGCTTAAACTTAAAACTATTTAATGTGAAGCAATTGTGATACTTTTTATTATATTATTTGCTATAACACACTAGCAATTATCAAAATAAGAAAATATTTTCTGGTTTCAATAAACATGAAAAATATTTAAAATTTAATTTTAAATTATATACATCGTTAAAATTAAAAATTAATTTTTATAAATGCCCAATTGTAATCAAAAATATATATCTTACTTTAAATTTCTTTACCAAATTTAAATTACGATGTTTTAAACCTAATAAAAAATTAGAAACAAATCTACCTAAAGACACTTGTAATTTTAACTTTAATATAAGTTTCCACATTATATTGCATATTTTTTCATCCCTCGTCTTAATTAGCAATAAAGCACTTCTAAACATTCTTGTAAGTTTCTTAAAAATGAGTTTCTTTTTAATTTCTTTTGCATTTTTCTTCATATTAAATAAAATTACAATTATAATTATATTAACCATACTAACAAAATGCAAGGAAAAATTTTATAATTTTATGTTAATAAAATTTCCACTAAAATAAGAACTTGTAATTCCATTATATTTTGAAAGAAAATAAACTTTTCTTCCTTTATTAATTACGAAATAATATTTTATACATAGGGATATTATGTACAATTATTAAAATTTGCACAGTATAAAATTATTTAAAGTATGTAACTTAAAATTCAGTATGGAATATGAAGTACACATGGGTTTGTATTGATATGAGTTGGGCACAAAAAACTTGGTAATTTATTAATTAATTTAATAGTTCATGAATATTTCAAAAGAAAAAAAAAACAAAATGAGTTAGAGCATTTAAAATTCTGAAATACTTAGAAATTTAAGATTATTGTACAAAATCTTGTACACAATCATAAAAATTTGTGTTTAATTTATTAAAAACTTGACAAATCATGAGGATAAAAATAATTCTTATAAGAAGTTTTTTATAATTAACGTCTTACCATTGCTTAAAAAAGGTTTCGCGCTTTAAGTTATTTAATGTATCAATAATTCATATCGTTTGTGAGGACATTATTAGTAATAATAAATATTATACTATTTAGTTTTAGTTATTTTTATTTTATATTATATTAAATGTTTTTTTCACTTTTCTTACTTCTGTTAAATGTAAAATGTAAGAAAATGTTTTACTAAAATTTATTTATTTCTGTAAATTATTATGCTATTTTCAATACTCTTTAAATGTAGGAAAATTTAAATCAAGCAATAATTATTTGTTTTATGAACCATAAGATTACAGTATTGCTAAAAGTTAAGTGACTACGATCAAAGCTCGAAAAAGACTTAGATTGAATGTAAGAAATTTCGAAGAATTTTGTTATCTCTAGTAAAATACGGTGAAGCGTTGAAGAATGATGATCGGCTAATATGATGATATTACCTTTATATTTCTTCAATAATATATTTTTTCTATTCATAGTGTTTGGTTACTGCTAAAAAAGAAAATCAAAAATCTTATTAAATTGTTGATACATAAAAGAATGTAAGTAAATAATTATCAAAAAAATATTTTAAAATTATATCTTCTTATATCTTCTGAATAAAACTGAATAAATCAGGTATACTAAAAAGTTAATTTTTATCTTATACAACTTGATGCTTTCCTGAAAAGTTATTTTCAAAATTCCTTACTAGTAATGATAATAATATTCAATAGTTATTTAATTAAAAATATAGAAATAAAACTGGTTTGAAATAAAACTCTTTCTGCATTACTTGAAATTATAAACGGAATTGAATTGAAAGTGCATTTTGGGTTTCTTAAATGAAACATGTTTCAACGAAATCCTTAAGAATTCTGTGAGTTGTATGAGTGGCTGCAATTGATTAAATACTTACTTGCTTGTACAACGAATCCATAAATTTCTACAATAAAATGGCTTAACGTCTAATGTACTAATTGAGATATAAAATACTCTTGACCTTATACAATTTGCATGTATTTCATGTATCTCTCTAAGATAAGAATCATGAAGTATTAGAGTATTAATTATATTGTATTGTTTATATTTCAGAAATATTTTTTGTATATCATACATCAAGGACTAAAATATAATATCGCTAATGAGACTTTAATATTATTGCCCATAACGTAATTGCACATAAGACTTAATACAAAAGTGAACATTAAAAAGAATTATTGAATAAAATTAGTCCATATTAAGTAATTAGAAGTAAACAAAAATAGCATTGATATTGAAATGTAAATTTAGAAATTTTTGATTCCTATGCCATAATTATAAGTCATATATGTT
>JAPDSC010098188.1:275885-299377 GCA_026290005.1 Latrodectus geometricus | reverse complement strand
ATCCAGTTCGGTTAGTGTTGCTGAGAGATCTGAAGTTGAGGCCACAGTTGAACCCCATGTTTTATGGTTTGGTGGGAGGTTGTAGGCTGATATGATGTTCAAGGGTGCTTCCTCTAGACATGCCATAGGTACCCGTTTAGGGGGTAGGCAATCATTCACACACAAAGAAGGGACAAAGACAAGAAAGAGAAAAAATACATCCATGCCTGAGCCAGGATTTGAACCCAGGTCCCACCCATCTGTAGTCAGGTACGCTAACCACTAGACAGGTTGGGAGGCAATAATTATGTATATACATTTTATGATATTAATCTTTTTCTAGTTTCTTAAAATCTTCGAGCATCAAATTTGTCCTTCAAGCACAATAAATTATTTATTTTTAATTATTGTTAATGATAACTGGATCGTAAATATACGAATGTATTTCAAATGATTAATGCAGGAATGACTTATAATCTTGTTTTAAATAAGCAGAAGTATACATCATTAGAAATATAGTAAATTTCAGTTGCTGTTTTGGTAGAAAGTAAGTTATACAAATCCCAGCTACTAGGATTTCCGCTATTAATACTAAACGGGTTCTTATAAGAAGTTTGAAATGCCAATGGTATTTACACTTGATTTTTTAATTTATGTATTTGTTTCACTTCTGTATTTGTTTGTGGTTTTTAAGGTTTGGAGTTTTGTTTAGTGTATAGACAACGTTGATTTTGTTTTTATTTTTCACTTTATTTGTTTGAAATTTTACAGATTTGAAGTTTGTTATTTATGGCAACTTTAATTATTTTCTTGTATTATTTCTTAGATTTTAAACTTTTTCAATATGAATTTGGAGTATAATGGCTTGCTTTTGACATTAGTGATCATCCTTTGCAGAAACACCATACTTTGTACCAATGTGGTCAACACCCCCTGACGAAAGTGGTTATCTTGATTCGTTGTTACTTCATATATATTCATTTAAATCAACTAAGCAACTTGTATGTATTTTTTATTTAAACGACGAAATCATAACTGGATTCTTATTTTAGTGATAAAACGTTTTTGAAAAATTCATTTTGTTTATTACGTTTAACCCTTATCGAGAAGTTTTTACAGGAAAGTTATTGAAGTGTATTTTTGAGAAATTTTACATTAAAAGGAAAATGTAAAAAAGAACGCTAAGTAAAATAACATGACTTGAAAGAGACTTTAAATTCGTGGAAACGTCTACCATTTAAGGCTCCTTGTAAATTTTAGCAAAATAATGTTAAAAAATAGCTTAATAGAAAAAGGTTGTTTCATCCACCTTCTACCACTTATACCTACAGATATAACTAAAATTATTTAAGAAAAGCTGAAGATAAATTATGGGATTACTCATGCGTGAAAGAAACTCTGTCACGACAATTCAATTTATATGCTTAATTATCTGATAATCAATTTACATAATCAAACTGATATCATACGCCTGAAACATTAGACAAAGTGTTTGCCCATGAATTAAGGAGTTATGTAGAAAAGAGGCTACATAGTCTTTATGTTACAGATTTTGAATTACTCATAGCTTTTGTATTAGCTAATAACTTTTTATTAATATATTTAAAATAAATTTAAGCAATAATTTGATGGTACATTTTATTAAACTTTCGGCAAAATAAGTAACTTACCGGAATTAGAACAGACTTAGGAGCATTACGACCATGTTATTATTTCGAAGCATAGCAACTAAACTCATGCAAAGAGGAATAATGCCTGAAAATTGAATAATCTATCCAAAACTAGAGGCCAACATTGAAAAGTGATGCTATATTTTTCCAACAGCTCTGACCTTTATTTATTTTTAAGGCGGTCTGGCAGTAAGACGAGAATAAGTTGCCAGGTTCGATCCCAGGTACTGTTGAATAACGGGAGATGGATGTTGCAAATCTGCATCTGCGTGAAAATCTATCTGTAAAGGCTTGGAAATCTTTTCGAAAATTGTGAGTTTTTAGAAAATGAAATTTTCCTTCCTCATTTGTGGTATTTAAATACGGTCCACTATTTGTGAATTTATGCAGTAGATTACTAAAATGCTTCCTAGGGGCTTTCGGCTATTTGACAATTATCTTTAAGTATCAAAAAATGTCGAGCAGGGTCTACCATGATTTTTTAAGTAAGAGAAGAGAACATTATAACTAAAACCCTTCAAAATTTAACTCAGTCATACCTTAAATGATTATCGAGGTATGATATAACTTCAAGTTAAAGCATAATAAACAGAAAATGTGTGCTAAGAAGAAACGTCAAGAACTAAATAAATTCGAAATTTTAAGTTTTTAAAATCCAGATGCACTTTTGAAGAAAAGTAAATGTTGAAAACGCATAACACTCTTGGATATGATATTTGTCTCAAATGATCCTCTTATATAAAAGGATATTAAATGTCAAAATAGAGCTCATCCATCTTATGGAGACTATTCCTGAATACTTACCGAGAGGGGTGTGTAAAGTCAGAGAGGACAGATGTAAAATAATTATTTATTGGATGTAGAATAGCAGTAATAATGAAAAACAAGTGGACAAAATGGCAAAAATTCCGTCTTGATTATATACATAATATATGTGTGTGAGGAAAGACTGCTTTTACTTACTTAACATAAGATATATGTGAGGAGTAGTTCTTGATTTGTTAAAAAATTAATTTAATTATGTGTAAAATTTAAATTTTAAATTGTGATTTAAAATGAGGTTGTTCAAAAAAAAAAAAAAAAAAAAAAAAAAAAACGTAGCAAAGAGACCAAAGTATTGTACTATCACATCCTATTTACAATTTAAATAATTGTTTTAATTGCTTTTAAGTAGCTGTAATTATTATCTTTAAAATAATTGGTAAGAGAGGAAAATGCTACCTTGTGTATACATGTAAAGAAAATATTATAATAGATCTTATTATATTTGTTTTTCTGAGTCATAACAATAATTGTTTATGAAATTTTTAGATCATTCGCACATAAAACTCATGGGAACTTCGAATTAAGTTACCAACGAAGAGATTGGATTTATTTTGGGGTAAACAGCGTAATAAACTACCTAAACATTATCCTTGAGTATTTATAATAGTAAGATGGTAATTTTATAGTATAGTTAATTAAATTTAATTTTGACAAAAAATGGAGCCTTCTGCGCTATAGCTATTTTCAGGTGCATTATTAAATATCTTAGATTCAAATTTGCTTAAGACTTGAAAATAACATACATTTCATATTAATCAATAGAATCACACAGATGTTATCAGTAATTATGAATGACTGCGCTATTTAAATAAATAAAACAATATGCCATTTTTTACAGCATTTATATGCTAAATATTATGTTTTTCAAATCATTTATCTTAATTTTACATATTTTATGTAAATTTTATATATGTAAAATACACAGCATTATACATATATTATAATTAAAGCAATTTGTGAGTTACATTTATGAATTTTTAATTGTACCTTTAAAATGACAGAAACAAATATAACAACATTTCCATCTTATTTTCTTTAAGCACATTCACCTACACAAATACAAATAGATTAATTTTGACATTTATATGGACCTTTATATAATAGTTTAATTCTTCAGAATAGAAAAATTTATTCTCAACTTAAATGGAAAGACTATACAAAGTTTTATTCAATAAATGCAATTAATTCTTAAATGAGAATTTTGTGTATGATATTTTTCTTTCCATTCTTTATTTATTCATTTCTAATCTACTACTTCAATGAGTTGGGATGTAGTTTTCTTGCCTTGTGCTAAGTCTTTTGTTTCCATATTAGTGAATGTTTCACACTGCTTTTCAGTTTTCAAGTAACTGTTCGAGAACAAATACCTTACTTTCAAATAAATTAAGCAGGAATTATTAAGATAGTAAAACATTGGTAATTTTTTCCCTTGAAATTATCTGAATATCCAAAGAAAAGGAACAGAAGCTCATTTGTGGTCACTCAATCGCGAAAGTATTAATTCACCAATCCTAGTGATAATGAACCAAATTGCATTATCTTTGTTCAAGTTTACAGACTGTAAAAATACGCTGTTGTGAAACCCATGTTCGACAAAAACAAAAATAGATGAGAATGGTTATTAATGATTTAAATGAATAAATTCTCAATCAGAGGAGATAATGGTGTAATCTGCATTGAGTAAAAATATTCCTGATATTGGAAAATTATTTGCAAATAATGAATTTGGGTATAAAAAATGATTTTCAAATATATATAATGCCAGACTTATGACACTGATATGTGTGACACTACACTGTAAGCTGATTGACTGTCTAAGACTGTTGTAAGGCATTTTAACATCCACCATGTATGTGAATTCCGAGAAAAGTGGGTCATATTCAAGTGTCACAAGAGTCGGAAAATGGAACAGACGTGCATCCCCTTGACGACAGAAGCGTATCATTCATGTCTCTGTTCAAAAATGATTGTGGTCAAACTCTGGAGTATACGTTCAGAAGAAAAGCTATTCTTCTAGTCCACAGTGAATCTATGTACTTTTCTTATAGCATTATAGCTTAATTCATCCTAAATATTTTTCAAATTAAGTTTATCTTTTATAAAGAAATATTTTTAGCGTAAATTTCTTTGGATAAAATTCAAAACAATAAAAAAAATCATTTTCTATTCATTTAACAATGTTTTGCAACTTAAATGGAAAAAATCTGCATAACTTGGTATGTTATTATAAATGTTGTATTTCTGAAGTTTTATTGGATGTTAAAAGTATCATTAAGACAAAAAATGGCCAATAAGGAGAGAAAATAAAAAAAAAGAAAAAAGTTTTTAAATAACTATCATTTACTTATTTCTAATTCCTGACAGTCATTTTTTTAATATTTATAATAATAAAAATACAATATAGTTTATTTTTCTACTGAGCAAAAATTTCTGATATTTAAAATGATTACAAAAGAAAAACACATTGTAATAAATGAAAGCTAACGTAAAAAAATATTGAAAATGATTTATCAAAGGTTAATAAAAGAATCTCAGCAAGAGCTAATTTATTAAATTCTCATAATATTTAAATAAACATAAAAACGAACTAAGTATTTTCTCTCACAACCAATAAAATAATGTGACTTATAATATTATCTGTACTAAAATGTGATATTAAAATAATTCCTTAAATAATATAAACTTAATTAAAAAGTGGGCTTGGATTATCTTTCTTACTCTTAATTTGACTAAACCCAATCTATATATATATATTTATATATATATATATATACAAGAACATATGCTTGCATAATAAATTAATATAATTCAGCATTTCAATAAAAGCTGGCTTTGATTTTTTTGATTTTTACCAATGAGATATTTATCTTTAATAGGTAATTGAATTTTTTATCCACGTTTATCTGATGTATTACTTTAAGAATATTATCAAAGTATTGTTTTTAAAATGTTATGAATTCCATTAACTTGAATCAATAATTTGATTCAAACTCATTCACTTAGATAGTTAAGAATCCAAACATATATCGACAGACAATAATAAATGTCTTACCCTTTTTCTTTAATAATGCTTTTAAAACAATTCTTTGTTTAAAACATTTGCCTCTAAAAGAAGCATTTTATTATTAATTGGTAGTGTCACTGAGAGCGATAGAATTGCTTTGTTTCTGATGCAAACCAGCAGGGTAATTTACTATCTTATTTTTATCTTTTTTTATGCAAAACGTAATGATTGTTTAACTTATTTTTCATTTGTAGTTTTAAAAGCAAGATATCATTACTAAAACTTCTCGTTCAGCATTTTTATTTTACTTCTTTAAACAAATACATTTCCCTCTCCTCTGAAATATTTTCCTCCTAATATGTAGATTACAATCCGCAATTTCAAAAGATAAATTTTATGTCAGTTTCAACCGCTTCCCAGTTAAAATATTTATTGAAACAAAAATTAAAGTACATTTATTCTACGTATTTAAGTTAAATTGTTGTTTTGCTATATTTTATTGCATTATTTTATAGAAAACAATTACAATATTTATCATTTATTATGTGAAGAACTTCCAGAAAAATAATTTCTTGTAGATTAAATTTTTAATTTTTAAATTTAAAGAAAAACTTCTATCTACGTATGTAAGATAGAAAATTAAAAACTTACTTATTTCTTCTAAAAATAAATTTATAATTTGAAAGTTGAAGAAAATCCTTACTTTAAAAATTCTTGGCAGTAAAAATAATATTGGCAAATTAATTTCAAATTAAAATTCTATTTATGATTTGTAATGCTTTGTTCTATCATCAAATATTAATTAAAACTGACAAAAACATATTTCCTTTCGGTTTTAGATTCAAAGCAAAAGGAAAACTCAGTTGAAATTTTTCTGTTGCATAGTTTAAAAAAAATTATCATAAATTTCAAAAAAAAAGAAAAAGAAAAAAAAAACTAACAAGTGCGAAATGTTTTCCACCGAAAAATATTTCAATTTATATTCTATAAAATATAAAATGTTTGGTATCAAAAATACCAAAACATTTATTATTATTAATTATTGTGTGGATGATTTTTTAAATTTATTTTTCTTAATGTTAAATTGATTTCAATTTAAGTTTTAAAGTTTTTTTTTAATTTTAAAGTTTCAAAAACAATTTTTATAATTCCAATTTTACTCACTTATAAGCACTTCATGTTTAAAAAATTGAGTAAAAAAAAACGAAGGGAATTATTATTTTTTATTTAGTCTGCTTATAAATACTTCGGAGCAAAGTTAATACCGCAAATAGTAGTAGGGCCGTAATAAATTTTCATATTCTAAAATGAATAAAGTAATTATTTTATTTAATTATTGATTTACGAAAAACAATAAAGACATCTTAATCAAGAACTCATTGCCAGTACGAATGGCTTCATTTAATTTTTCTCTCTCTCTCTCTCTCTGTCTCACACACAGACATGACTATTTTAAGCTCCAATAACATAAAATAAACCATTAGAATTCTTAAAGTATTAGCATTAGATATGCATTAGTAGAAAATACAAAATGCATGAGATAAAGAAATGTACTTTTATATTTTTTTATACATTGATGTTATAAGTTACAATGCAAAAATCTAAGGTACAGTGCGATTTTACATAGGAAAATATTGTTATCTTTAGCCATGTTGAGTAAAAAGTAAAGGCAAATTTAAAATAAAGGGAAGCATGTTGATGATATGCAGGCGTATTTTTAAAACTTATGTTATTAGATGCTTTTAAAATATTTGACGGAAACTCAAATATATCGTTAATTTTATCGAACTGGTTATTTGTATACCATTTTTTGTTTTCCTATGCATTTTGATTAGTTAAATGTTCTCCTAATGTTAGTGCAATTCAATTTTTCAGTTAATTGTTTAAAAATAATTTTTTAAATTAAAAATTTATAGTAAGGAAAGACATGAATCATGACTATAAAATGAGTGACTAATAAAATTATTTTTTTATCAATGAATTCATAAATACATTTTTTAATGAATTTAAAGAATACATTTCTTATCTTAAGAGAAATTATGATGCTGAAAATTCCTAACAAATGATTGGTTTCCCTTTTTCTGATATAAATTAAATTACTTTCATAAACAAATATATATATATATATATTTCTTTCAAATTTTATATTTTTTATCACATTTATTTAAATTTAATTTCCTTTGGTTTTTAATACACTGTCAAACATTCTTGTGACATTCAGGATTTAGAAATATCATATTTTGCTCTATATAAATATCTTATTTTAGCAGTATTCTTCAAAAAAGATTTTTACTCAACAATGAAGTATTGATATTCGATATACATATTTTACTTATGTTTCGAAACAATATGTAGAGAAACTCAAATCTCCGTTTAGTTTTCAACTTTATGCTCAAAATAAAAATGAAATACATATGAGATATGCCATATAATTTTAAAAAATTTGTTGCATAAAGTATAGATTTATTCTTTTTACTTTGTTTCGAGATATTTAATTTCAAATTATTTTGATTAAATCCTAAGCGATATAGAGATAATTCAATATTCAAACTCAATCGTTAATTTATTTTAAGGGATTAAAATTTTTCCTTGTATTGAATAAAATATATCTTAGATAAGTTGTTTAGATGCCCTTATTTTCATTGTCAGAAACATACTCTTAGTCTTAAACATGCTATATATTACTGAAAAAGTAAATATTTTTAAATAATATATTTTGATAAGTTTGCTGAAATAATTATTTTATTTTATTTTAATAAGAAGAACCATTGAAAAATACATAACTCGTTAAATTAAGCTGGAAGTTCGAATACTTAAATTCATTTCTTTAATTTTTTATAAGTACATTGAGGAAAATTATAATTGTACTATATGTAGTTATTCCTGAGATATTTCAGTTAACGCGACTAAAATTTTAAGCACCACTGAAGTCTTTTTCATATATTTGTAGGCAAAAATTTAAGGTTTATTGATATCGATTTAAAAATTATTGCTTTAATGTTTGAAATGAATTTCACTTAAAAATATTAAAAATGTTATGCTTTTTCTACCAAAGATAAGAAATGTTCACTATGTGATATACAACAATACTGTTACATGATACTTTTTTATTGAAGTAGTATATAATATAAACAACATTGGTGATTACCGAATCTAACTTACAATGCAAACATCATAATTATGCAAATATTTGAATTTTAAAATACAAATATCTCAGTGATAAGACTCAAAATGCAGTTTGAACTATGATGGTTTAATACACTTAAAATGATTTAAATAGATTTCAGTATTTTTCGAATATCATAATGTCAATTATTTCGATTTATAATTTGCAAATTTTAAACAAATAAACATCAATCGGCAGAACTATTTTAAGTGTTGTAAAATAGGTACTAGATAAAATTGATGTAAAAGAAGCCACAGAATATTTGTGTAAGTATTTAACAATAATTATAGTCTTTAAATAATTAAAATACATATCAATACATCATCATTATTTCATCAAAGGGACAACTGCAAAACTATTCTTTATTTGTTCAATATTCTTCAAAATTGATTCAATTTTGAATTAATAGGAACTTAATTATAAAACTGAATAATTGTACAGTTCTGAGATGCAAGAAAAATAATATAGTAATGATGAAAACTTGCCTAAATTGGAATTAAGGGATATAGAAAACAAATGTTTTCTTTAGCAATGCATTTCATTTCCCGACTGATTTAGAACCATTGCCATCTAAATAAATGAGAGGGATTTCAATGACACTTAGTTCCGAGTCAATAATACCTAGTCCTCCAGACATTTAGTCGTAAAAAAAAATAAGGAAACTATTTCATTACTGTGGGAACACGAAAAGTTCCTGCCCGGCTTTTATCCGGCCGTTCACTGTAAGAATATCTCTGTGGTCTTTTGTTTCCGTTTCCTTCTCTCACGTCTGTGAATGGATAACAGCGTTATATACAGAACACCAGACCTGTTGTATTCACGCAATCACCATCTGCCTGAGCATATTCATTTCGTTTTCGGGAACTCAGAAGACGGTAAAGCGAAAGTATAATTAGTTTTCTAACAAAAGCCGAATATTCTGAGTACAAAACATATGAACACCACTTCAGCATGAAAATATTGATACATATTAACGCATTCATTCTTTTGAAATGATTTCAGTATCATGACTTTATCATGTGTTGCTAATATCTAACTACAGTTTCATATACAAGATAAAGAGATTTTTGAACAAATATTTGGAAATTTTAATAACTGGAAAGTTAATAGATGAGAAAATAGGAATAGCAATAATTATGTCAAAATGAGTGGTGAATTGAATTTTATATCAGAGTCAATGTGTCCTTTGATTTGGACTATTTTTGCACAAGTTGTATACTTTAGACGCAAACTACAGTTTAAATTTGATTAGAGATTAAAAAAAAATTAATATCTCTAGAGGTGTTTGAAACCAAATTGAAAAGCAATAAATAATGCTAAAAAATTCAAATTTTATTTTTTCTTTTTACAAAAAAATTTATGAGCATTTTAATTGAAATATTATTTAAATTGAAATAAATTTTGCAATAATCAATAAATAATTTTCTTTTTTATTCTTGCATGTTTATATAACAAAATTAGTTAATGAGTTTTACATGTACAATTAATGAGTCAAAATAGGACTGAAAATATTCAAAAATATAAATTTTGTCATATTCTAGTTGATAAATTTATTTTAATAAATATTGATAAAATTTAAAATGGCTATGCATATGCAAGTAAAACATTGTCTTGTCAGTTTCGTTGAAAATTTAGAGTTCAATTTATAAACAAGCTAGAAGTTATGATTTAGATT
The DNA here is from genome assembly GCA_026290005.1 of Latrodectus geometricus. NCBI lineage: Eukaryota > Metazoa > Arthropoda > Arachnida > Araneae > Theridiidae > Latrodectus > Latrodectus geometricus. The sequence continues at coordinate 289,058 of JAPDSC010098188.1, read as the reverse complement.
GATAAAAATATGACTGTCATTTTATAAAATCATTTCTTATCGCTTACATCACATATTATTTCAAGAACATTAGACCATACGAAATATGCTCGGGCTTTTAAGAATCAATAGATTTAATTGAATTATGTGTATTGTAACTATAATTTATTTTGACGAGTACAGTACACATGCTGATGTGATTTATATGTCAGGGCCAAAATATTTATAAATTAAAATTTAAAATTTAAAATAAGTTATTTGACTTTGTTTATTAACTATTTAACCTTAAAACCTATTATAGCGCTGATAATAACTATCATTTTGTAAAAAAAAAGGTTAGCAAAATATTAAAAGGGAAATATAAAAGCTGTTTCCTAAAGAACATATTTTTATTTTTTATATGTTACCTCTCTAGACGTATATTATAAAATAAATTAAATTTTATACTTAAGTACTATGTTATTTTAATTTAATGAAAGTGGTCAATAAATGTTTAATATTATAATAAAAGTTAATTTTTATGGGTATAACTTCCTATTATCACCGTAGTTTATATTTTTCAAAATCATAATATTAATAAAATACATTTTTGAATTTAATGAATTTGAATTATTTGATAATTACATTGTTTCCTCAATTTGATTAAAAAAGGTTTTATAAATGCAACATTTATTTGTATAGCTCATATGTTTTTAATATAAAGGCATTAAATTGAGATCTCTGCTCTATACAATTTTGCGAAATAAATTAAAAGAAATAATTTTGGATTGCGTGAAGCATTTCATTCTCCTCCTACGCACAGTTCATTCGCTCTGAGTTATAATCCGTTTTTTTTTTAGTTCATCAAACACTCCTCTTATCTTTCAGATTAATTACGACCACAATGAGAGATTTGAAATGCATTAAAGGTAAATGGAGTACAAGAAAGGAAAAAAGCACTAATGGAAAGTATGCGTGGTATTTGACATTTACATTTAATTTTTTGAATAAATTGGAAATGAGCTAACATCAAACAAAAACTGAACTCTGAAAATTATGTTTAATGCATATAATCATGCTGTTTATTTAAATCTAGAAATACACAATCTTTTGAATGGAATACTTCTGACAGAAAAATATGTATATCAATTGCAAAATAGTTTGATATCTTTATGACTAAGGAATTGTTATCTAGTTGATTTATTGTAACGTTATTAAAATATATCAAGGTATAGCACATTTTAAAACAAGTTTTTCAGGAGTGTATTTGTATTTAGTAAGACCGCAATCTTATGATAGAACCATTCTGTATGTAAAAACTGATATATTAAAGATATATTTATTTTACTAAAATACATTAATAGAGAACATTTTTAAATTTATTACTAATTGAGATTACTGTTATCGCGTTTAGTTATACTGCTTACACAATCATCGCTTTAGTTATTAATGAATTTAACTAAGTACTGATGTTAATTCCCAATTTCTTAAACGCAATTACTTTACACAAAGTCAAAGTAGAAAATTTCTACTGTGATACTAAGTAAAATAACTTATTCAACGAATTTTCTTTCCGTAATGACAGTTTTTTTTAAAGCATTTTTTATGGATTACATATTTTCATCTGTGTTTTTGTCGTTAAAAAGTACTTTTTATTTAATTTTGGAAGAAAATTATATCTTTAATTATAATTTTGGAGTTCAGTTTATATATAAACTAAAATTACATACTTTGAAATATAAATGCACTCTGGAATTTTATAGTAAAAGTTCTTCGGTCATGTATCAACATCCTCCTAAGCTGTTTTTTTATACTAATAGAAGCAACTTTTTCTTGTGAAAGAAAGATTTTATACCTGCAGGAAAAAAAGTTTCCCGAAAGTTTTTTGAGCCACCACCACTAGAATGGCTCACTTGAACACACACAAGATGTCCAAAAGATATCACAAAGATATCCCAGGGATCACCGCATTAGATACACAACCCCTCAACGATGCTCTGGGGGGTCATTTACCGAAAGAATTTTGTAGACATATCTTCAAAGTATGACTCAGCTTTGGTCACTTTCTTTGGTTGTATTAAAACCGAAAATACCTTAAATATACTTTTGTCGCCTAAAAGTTTAAAAGTGGACGTTAGACTGGAAATATCTTGATTGATTTCATTTCCAATATCGTGGAAATGAAGCTTTATACAGTTAAATTAGGAGAGGTAATGAACAGCTAATATTCACTTCTATGCTTTTAGCTGACGAGATAATGTTTAATGGCCATGGGTAATTTAGAAATTTAATTAGCTTCGAATACGTTCTGTGTATTTGCAAATAGTGAATTGGGTCACAAGGATTCCGTCCATTTTAATTATATGCATGACAATTAATTTACGCAATTGAAATATGAGGTACTATTAATGATTTCTAAATTAATTTATTTTGGATTTAATTATTTCGTAAATGATTAGCCAATAAAGTATAATATTGGCAAAATTCTTTTTATTATTAATTATTAAGTTTGTGGAAATGAAGGAGGGATATAGAATAATAATTTGCGAATAGATTAAAAAAATGAATTGGTATTTTTTTTTATTCAAATATTTTGTAAATGATTATTTTTCAAAATACAATATGGACAAAATTCCTTCTATTTATTAAATATTAAGTTTGTGTGAATAAAGGCTTCATATAGAATAATATTCAAATTGAATAAAAAAAATGAATGAGAAATAATTTTGTTAGATATCATGATATATTACTTTCTCAAAAAAGAAAAATCTTTTTAAGTATAATCTATATATTCCACATTAAATTTTTTATATTATACTTGGCATAATCTTTGTTTAAAATAGTTTCTGATCTTAGATAGATATTGTCTAAATTTAGATATTGTCAAAATGATTAAAAATAGTTTAACACAAAAGTTTGAAAATATTGAATCTTCTATATATTATTTTTATTTTAATAACTTATGATTTTTTAAAGATCATATTTATAAGTAATTTCTCTATCGTAGGGTTATTAATGCTTTCGCGGTACTAGGAAATAAAAGCATTTATAATTGCTATTTTATAATAAAATTTAATAATAGTATTCAGAATAACTTGTATATTTTAAAATATTTACGAAAAATATATAATTATAAAGTAATTTATGTTGTTAGCTACATTTAATTGCTTTTTGAAATACAATTTTGAGGCGCATATAAATTTATTTTAAAAGGAGGATTTTATATATGCTTTACCATATTTAGGGATGGACACCTCCTTGACCATGACACTGATGTACAATTGTTTTGCCGATAAAAACAGTTCAGTATATTTGAATGTTATCACCCCAACAGCAAACTGATTGAATCAATCTTTTTTTTTAAAAAAAATGATTCACTTAATGCCCTAAAATCTTATTCCATTAGCATTTAGATTATGAGTGTACAACAAAAGTAGTGTGAACCAACATAATATGTTCTTTCGCCCTAAAATTATTTTCAGTAATGCGATAAATTTGTCGGATATTTGCATGAATGCCGCATCTTCTAGGTTTTTCCCCAATAAAACCTCATCGAGAATTGTTTGTGCGTTACATCTTGAATCATCCCTGAAAAAGTTAGGAATTTATTTGTATAATTCCAGATTTTATGACTCCAAGATAAGCACGTTATCTTGTGGATCTATATCACAGGTTTCACACAGGTAAATACAAACTAAAATATAACTCATGTTTGTAAAGTTTTAAGATTGATTTTATAAACTTATTTACAATATATAAATTTCAACCATTTTCAGAAAAGTGTTAATTTAATTTGAAGCAACTATATTTTTACAATATATTGTGATTATATAGTAAGTCATCTACCAGCCAAATTGTTTCAGAATTAAGATTAATAAAAGTTTCCCAATGAAATAGAAATACTTCCGAATTTACGACTGAAAATAAAAATGTAGTCTGAATTAATAAATTCTCCAATTTTTGTTAACTGATTTTTTTTTATAAACCAAATATTAACTTTGATCATAAAATAATTTGAATACAGATACGCTTCTAAATTATTTCTGTCTTGGCAGAACCTCATTAAAAAAGCATTTAAAAAGTATGAATATTTTAGATTAAATATCAAACCTGAAAGAGATTAAAAGTCAAAAATCTTTAATTATTAAAAATGTATCTTTCATTTTTGTTATTTCTCGTTCAAAGAATTAATACCTAAATTTTTAAAATTAAATTATTTTAAATAAAAGTGATGAACATCTTAAAATAAATGGAAGAAAAAAAAGTGTTAAGAATTAAGAATTCAGATATTTTTATTGATATTATGAAAGACATAAAAGCACATTTAAAGAAATAATCTTTTCTGCCTGTGTATGCTATTTATCGTTAAAGAGAGGAGTGCTTAATACTAATTGCTTTTGGTTCATTTTAAGAAGACTTAATTAAAATGAAACATAAGATAATTACAAGAGCTAATTGCTTTTTTTCACATATTTCAATTTTATTTAAAGGAAAAAAATGTAATTTGAATTACTTATTACTTTGAAAGATATTTGATGTCAATTTAACCCCTAGAAAAATAATTTAATGAATCTAAAATTATGCCATTTGAGGATTTCAAAGCATTAATTTTTTTCACTCATACACGCAATTAAAATGTGATTCCTGTCATTTTACTTTGTATAAGGGAGAAAATAAAATAATAACATACTTTACGTTTCAACAAATAAGATATAACATATATATATAATGCGGTTCTCCTTTATGTGTTCTTATTTCAATTTTTCTATTAATTTAAATGCTTGAATTACATTAATGATATTCATCTTAATGAGCATTTGACAAACCAAAGTTTTTTTTTAAACAGAAGTAAGGAATTTATAGAATAATATGCCGTTATTCATGTAAATCAAATTGATTGTATATAGCAAAAATCAGAATGTTTTTCCTTTAACACATTTTCTTTAATTTATAGCTTATAGTATAAGTTTAAATTAATTTTTAACTGCTTATTAATGAAACCAGAACCATAAATTCCGTTTAATTTCACATGAATTGTAATCGTGTATCAAATATAATAAAGAATTATGCCAGAAAAATGTTTATAATTTGTGCTATTAATTTTTAAAGAAAATGACCTAGAATCGATTAAAACATAATCAAGCTAGTACTTCAAAACGCAATGCATTAAAATGCCCTGTTTTAATTTTTCTCATTTCTTAATGTTTATTCGAAGAAAGATTTCGTTCATTCATTAAAATCTTACTCCACTCTTGGTGTTTTATTTTCATCTATGTTAAAAGGCCATCTTCATAGTTACTGAATATTGACTTTAATTATTTTGCTTAAATGTTGCCTAACATTTCTGCTAAATATATTTTATTTTTGAAATATTTTTTCCGTATATGTAGAATACTTTCAGAAGTATGCAACCCCAAAAGTCGTTTGTTTCACTAGATTTTACCAATAAATTATAACTATAATATCCTAATTGTAATTGAATCTAATCTTCAAGATTTAGTGGCATCCTGAATAAAATATTATGGTTACGATCCCAACCATTAAGCATAATCGAGGATTGCATGTCATGCTATTTCTTCCACTTTTCATGTATATTTGTGTAAATACTTGAGAGCTCTTGGAAGTTTCAATTTTGTAACACGGCAATACAGTCAAATTTCAAATAAAATGGAGAGCTAAAACATGTCTTTATATGCTTAAAAATTCTTTTCGGTATTATGATGACCAAATCCCAAAATGAAATCGGCTTGAAATTTCATTTTAACATAAATCATATGATTAGAATTTAAAATATATATAACAATGTTTTCGTATGTTTTGAATGGGCAAATGGTAACTACGCACTTTAAGGAATGATTAAAAAAATATTAAAAGCTAAACTCTTGGGAAATAATTCTAGTCATTTACAAAAAACAAAATCACCAAGAACTATAGTATAAATTACAAAAATATGGTCAACAACAGTGAGACTTCAAAATCTCAAACCCATATTTACTGAACTAAAAGGACTCATATTTAGTTCAAAAGCTTTCACTTCATATACAGAGTTTTCAATATAATTTAGTTCAAATAGCATGTTTTATTCCTGTATACAGGAATTGTTTTTAAAAAAATTAACTTTACAAAATCTACATTCTTACTAAATATGAATTTCATCAAATTTAATAATATAATATTTAGGTTATTACTCACATTTTACTAAATTTAATTAACTTTTTGCTATATTATTCCTTTAATTTGAACAAACCAAATTGAAACAATTAAATGCTTGAAAATATCTTGTTTTTTTTTTTTTTTTTGTTCTTTTTTTAAATCATAATTAAAATTGATTGTCTAACAAAACGGTCCTAATATTCACACGCAGGAAATCACACAAAAAATATACATTTAACAGGCTTTAAAATTTAAGGTAGTCGAATAAAATGTCAAAATTGATGAAAAACAATTAAATTGAGTATAATTAATTTTTTCACATAAACATATTTGAACCTTAGACAAATATTTAAAATTCAAATAATATTATGAGATTCACAGGAGTTTTTTGTTTGTTTTTAGAGTAAAACAAAATATAAAAATTTTATACTTTAAATTATACTAAATAACGTATCCGCAACTCATAATTTAACTCTTATTGCCAGCATAATAGAATTTTGTATATTTTGTTTTTGAAAAAATTTCTTTTCCTGGGAGGAAAGAAATAATTAAATGATTGTTTGATTTCGATTTAAAGTTTTTCTCAGCATTTAGAATGATTAATATACCTAAAAATTACTAGTCAAATTTAATAAGAATATCTATTAAATCGTCCCATTACTTGTACATTTTCAAAATCAGTCCATAGAAATTTAACCAGCAAAAAAGTAAATGGCATAGTTATTTGTAACTTTCAAGCACTTAATTTTATATAAATAAAACAATACAAAATTTTGAATAAATAGAAGCTAACAGAGGCATCGCATCATTGAAAAATACGAAGACAAATGTTTAGAATACATAATGCATCTTTAAATGGTTATTTGTTTTAAGATTCTCAGCACGCAACTGAAAAGCAGTCAGCGAACAGTTTTTATCCCTTCCTTTGAAAGCGTGACTGAGAAAACTTCCGCAACTTATTTTGTACTTCATGCATACTAAGAGATAAAATGCAATATCTGAGGCAACATAACAGTCTCTGAACTTTTTGTATAGGGTGAATCAATAAGTTTTGCGTATCGAGTACACAATATTTTTGAGTTATTAACCATACAACAAGCAATTTGAATTTTTTATTATATGTAATTTTTTTTTATAAAATCTAACATCCAAAATTATAGATTAACCACAATATTTTATATTTTTTATTTATTAAAATGTTGTAAAAAGTTGAACATATGGAGGCCATATGTGTATGTAAACTGATTAAAAATTTAATTATTGTATTATTAATATATTTATACACACATTGTTTCTAAAAAAATTGGAATTCTTTTTGATTTTTAACATTTTTCATTAATTTGTTTCAAAAAATAAAAAATAAAATCATAATAAATAAAGTTCCTAATATTACATTTTTATTTTAAATACATTTTTATATTTAATTTGGTTCAAATTTTAATTTTTGGTGTATTTAATACCTAAAATATTTATGATTAGTATATTAATTTAAAATATGTATTTAAATGCTCACATAAACATTTAAATAATAGACTACCTTATGCTTTATGCAGGGTTCTGTTTTTAGCAAATGTAATTTTGTCCACAAAAGAAGAGGCGTTTTTTGAAATTCGCAATCATATTATATTTAAATCTAGAAAATAATCCTAAAAATAATAAAAATATTAAAAAAAATATGTTATAATATTCTAGTTAAAATCAATTATAAAAATTGTTAGTTATCATTTAATATTCCTACTTCTGTTCTAATCACATTTTAGGATTTATCTATTGCTTTTACACAGTCATTTAATTCAATATAAATTTCAAATATGAAGCAGTTGAGTAGTAGTAGAAAGCAATTAATGGGTAGATTCGAAAATATGAGTTTTTAGCTATTTGTATGAGCCTTTTTTTGAGTCTAGTCGAAAGCAAAATGTAATACAAAACATTTTAGACATATGAAAAAATTAATATGAGGAATGAACGATATCATGCTACGATATTTACTTTTATGATATTAAAATAGCTTGCAGATTTTTAGAGTGCCCTATTGCCTTCAGGATGAAGAGAATAAAAGGAGGTTATTGTCTATTTTAATTATGTTATGTTTTCTGTAAGAAAAATGACTACATTTGAATTTTTTAACATGATAGATACTTTATTACATTTACAAACTCGTGAAAGCTGACGGAATGTGCATATCGCGTTTTTTAAGGTTCACTACATCAAGAAAATAAAGTTTGGCCATTAAAGATTACTTCATGTACACATTGAGAATAGAGAACTTTCCAGGAACAAATTAATTTATGTCATATTTCCAGGAGTACAGTCTTGGTTAAAATCAAGAATCTGAAACAATAGAAAACAGTCATAGTTATTCATAACTAATGTATCTTGAAAATGAATTTTTGAAATTATTGAATAAGTGAATATAAAAAACAATATGAACTTGCTTAACACTGAAAGATTATGAATGTTTAACAGTATAAGGAACATTTTGTTATCTGTTTAGATATATTTATTCAGACATATTTATTTTAAATGGACTCTTAATCATCCATTCAAAATGTAAAACCTATTATTCCTGATAAAATGTTTACTTGAGCCTCATAATAAAAATAACTGCAACATATGAGTATCCTATAAATGCATTAGTTTTGATTTATTGAATGTGTTTTTATACTATTTGATAAAAGAAATATGTCTGTTAATTTATAGCTGTTAAAATCTAAAATGTGCTTAGAAAAGTCCATGGCTATACCAAATAACAACCTTTCTAACACTTAATTGTAACTATTTTTGCATATTATTTTATAAACTTTGTTCATTATGCCCATCAAGGTAAAATAATTTTCCTTTTTTTAATTTAATCTATTTGTTTCATGACAGAAGTCTTAATGAAGTAGAAATATAATACATCATATGAAGTAGAAATATAATACAAATATATATATTTTATATTCCAATAAATTATAAAAGTAGGATAATGTGAGGCTCTTTTAAGAAGCTTTAGCTTAGACATGTGTTAATGGAAAATAATATTACTAAACGTTTAATTTTTATTTAAAAAAAACACTTCATTATTAAACATTTTGCGCTGCCATATTCATTTCATTTTTCTATTGTTAGAGGAAGAAGATGACCAGAAAATATTTATTGATTATACTCATTTATTATTCACAGAGTTTTTTTACCATTTTTTTCTCCCGTGTTAAAAAGTAAAGTAAATCATAACCACTTGTTTTAAAATGTTAAGAATTTTTCATATTTTTCTTCAGATTATGTCTACTTAGATTTTATAATCTGCTAATAAATCCTGAAATATCCAAATGAAAAGAATATTTTTTTGCAGACTTAAGTAAATTAAAACAATAATAAATTTTTATATTTTATAAAATTAACTTTAAACACCACAAACATGGTAAAATAAAATTCATTTGCGCGAGTTTATATTTTAGTTATAAAAATCAAATTAAATGATAAAAATATTTTTCATTATTTTATTTGTTATAAATGTAAACTAAATAATAGTTAAGCGTAACGAGAAATGTTCAAAATAAGGAATTTCGCTCAGATCATGTTAGGCACAAATTATTTTTACCTCTGAAGTCTGGAATGTTAAATCAAGTGGATTTTCGAAATAATTATTTTGAAATTACTATAAATATACAAGTTTCAAAATTTTGAAGAACAACTAATGAGAATTCTGCACTAGATAAAATGAATTATGGAACTTTAGAATTAAAGAGAGAAACAGTTAATCTTCCATCAGAAATTTAATTATCTTTTAAGGTTTCTGGTTTCCTTCAAGTTATCTTATGCATCTGAAAGTTTAGGGTAACAAGATTTCTATTAGGTTTGGTCTCAATGTTTCATTTCTCAACATATTACATACAAAGTCAGTAATGCTGACATTCCTCTTGAGTTTGAAACATTACTGTTTTGACTTTGAGAATGAACATTCTTCTATTAGAAGGGTAAGCAATTAAACAATGATTATATGTTTACATAGACTAATCAAATTAGGATTCATTTTAAAAAAAATTCTTTATAGAAATATTAGTAATATTCTTTACTATTTTTTCTAAAGTCTTAGAGACGTTTTTTTACTGTTCTGGTTTTAATTGAATTCAATTTTGGGTGATAAAAATAAATGAAAAATAATGCTTAGCTGCTTATTTGTTTGACAAAAATATAAAATGTAAGTTGGATTTTAATATCTTAAGCTATAGGTATCTAGATTGGAATTGTAAGTGCTTGTCTCAGAATGTAACTGTAAAAGAAAAAGCACAAAATTGTATTTTTAATATATTTCACAAAAAAAAATTAATGGTAACAACACATGACAAAACACAGAATTAAACCATTGAATAATTTATTAAAATAAAATGTGACCAATTGAAGATCAAGAGAACAGAGTATTAAGAACATATCTCTAAAATTTTAAAATATTAGAAAACTGTATTACTGTATTGAATAGAATCATAAAAATTTAAGGTAAAATAACAAAAAAAAAACGGTATATAAAAATAGATAAATAATTAAAAATTAAATATAGGTGGGAAATTATTAAATGAATTAAGAAAGATTCAAATTGCATTGTTAGATTCTATTTGACATATTTAATAAAATAATAAAATATTATTTTTAAGATTCATTCCCAAATAAATCTTGTATATACACTTGGAAAACATATTTATCAATAATATTCATTTTAATAAGACAAAACATTCCTTACTGTGGTTGCATTAATTATTTATTTTAAATTAAGAATATGTTTCTAAAAAAACTAAAGATTTACCAATATATAAGTACTAAGTTAAATTAAATTGTTTTATACTAAATTTTGCTCATACAATTTAACTTGCATACATATATGTTATATACATTTGCATATTGATGAGTAGTATTTACTTAGGTACCTAAATATATATTTATGTATATTTGTATCAATGCATGGAAAATCTTAAAAATACATAGAATGTTTTATCCGATTTTTGAATATATTCTGAATATTCAATGCTATTACTTGTGAAAATGTTATTTTAGTAAATATTTAATTATGTAAAACGTTTTCAATCATAATTTTGAATATATTTAAAAAAAGTGTTTAAATTTTTTTCATTTAATTTTATGTATGAAATGAAAAACGCCCGAATGCAGGAGAAAATACATCTTTTAATATAAGGTATCATGAAATATTAAAAGAAATTTTAAAACAAAAATAATAAATTTCTATCATCAAAAAACACTATTATTATGTAAGGTTATTGAGTTTATTGTAAATATTTACAAAATAATATATCCTTAATAAGAAATATATGCTAATTTGCACAAGGACAAGCTGTTATTTTTAAAAGGAAAAAATGTTTCTTGCAGGAAAACTGTTATATAATGGAATAAAAAAAGGTATAATTTTTACAATAAAAATCTGTCTAGTTTACAGAAATATTAGATATCCGTACTTGAAAAATCAGTAATTTTTCCAGTAAAACACTCTATTATTTTGAGAGATAAGAAATATATTCTTGTAATTAAAATTTTCATAATATTTATCATTGAAGAAAATTGGTATTTTTTCACATTTAAAATTGTATGCTGCAAAAGACAGTATGATTGATAAATTTTAATGGTTTTAATTTATATTATTATGGTATTGTTAGAAAAATCTCATATTCTAAGCTGGAACTTTTACTGGTTAAATGAAAAAAAAAAATAAGTGTAGAGTTTGATATATTTTCATACACTTAAAACTACTATTTTCATTCAAATACAAAGCAATTTACATAATGATTTGTTTAGTTGTATGTAACTTGATTATTTCCAAATTTGTATATATGCACGCAGACAGTTTAAAAAGATTATTTAAGAAAAACTTATTATGGCATTAGAAATAAAAATACGTTTATATATTCTTATAATTGTTATAGAACAAATATAATGTATTAAAAGTTAATGAGTATATCTCAATATCATAAAAAATTTAAAAAGGATTTACTCTAATGAGATTCACTTGACGAGAAAAATTGTCATGCATTAATGTAATATTTGTTTCAATTTATATTAAATAACACAAATAAAAATATAAAAATATTTATTAAAATTTCAAGCATAAATTAAAAATTATACACAAATTAGAATTTAATCATGAAATAACTATAGTAAAAATCATTGATTAAAAGTCAAATATTAATAAGTTCCATTCAAAATTTAACATTTTGTTAATTAGTTTCAGAATTTTTAAATTTATAAAATAGATTTATATTTCTTTGCATTATGTTTTTTGTTGTTATTTAGAATTTTTAAATGGATTTTTAAACATTAAATACTCTTTTAACTGTTTGTTTCTCCTGAATTCAAAAACCTAAATAAACTTAGACTTAGAAATTCTTGACTTTAATGATATAAAAATATTGGCAATACTTGATTGAATTTAAGTAATTTGTAAATTTTAAATCTGCATTGAAATTTTGAATTTAAATATCATATAGTGAAGCACAAAATAAAAGAAACCGTTAGGCAAATATTACTTCAGTTGCATTTTTATTTTATAATATTAGTTTTTCATTTTGTACACCAAATGCAGATATAGAAAAAAAAATCTAATATCAAGTTATACTCAAGTATTTACATTTTAATTCTCTCTAGAAGTAGATTTTTTTCAAAAAGAATTATTTATTAACTAAAATGTATCATTCCTTTGAAGTTATAACTGTTAAAATAACATTAATTGATAGCACACAAATTAAATACGCATATAAAAATATATTATATTTATATATAAATTTACTATAATAATTTACAAAAAATAAATTTCACCTAAAAAGATAAAAAAAGAACACTTATTAGTTACAATTTATTTGTTTTATGTTTTTAAAGTAATAGTAGTTTATCTTGATGTGCAAAGTTTTTGATGGAAGAATATATTTTAAACATTTGTTTCCACAAATTTGATAAATATATAAATACAACATTCGGGAAAATAATTAAACTCATGCCTGTAATAAAAAATAATAAAGTAAGTATATAGATATGTATATCTATATCTATCTATCTATCTATCTATCTATCTATCTATAT
>JAPDSC010098188.1:238534-266298 GCA_026290005.1 Latrodectus geometricus | reverse complement strand
TTTTTTCACTGTTATTTTTTTCTGCAATAATTCAGTAAACTTTTTGTATGTTATTAAAGTTTACATACTTTATTTACTAATAATAATGTGTATTTCTGTTTATAACTTCATTATTATTCATAAAGCTTTTTTCACTGTTATTTTTTTCTGCAAGTAGTGACTGATACCATTTCGCAAAATAATAAAGAAATGAAAAATAATTATTTTTCCTTTCTTTAATTTTTTTTGCAACATTATTATGAATATAAATTACTACTGTTAAAAAAAATGCAATAAAATTGCCAAGGTATTAACCGAAAATTTCATTCGAAGTTAATATTAATACTTCTGACAAAGGAATTCTTTTGGGGTATATCTAAATGCTAAATTTTTAAAATGAAAGATATCTAAAAAAAGGCTACATTGTTTAGAAGTATATCATACATTTAAACAATGTAGCATTTTTTTAAATATAAGAGAAATATGCAGGTTTTAATATAAGCAAATGCATTACAATATTAACAAATATATTAATATAGATTTAAATATTTGAATTTATGCTTATGTGAAACAGGGGGAACTGCTAAGCGATTAAAATTTCATAGGAGAAATAAATACAAATATATCAATTTTAATATAAGCATATATATTGTAATATAGATTAAAATATTTGCATTTGTTTGTAACACACGAAGAATTTTTAAATCATTGAATTTCAAAAAAGAAAAATAAATAAATATATATATATATATACAAAACACTGGTATATATATATATCTATACCAAAACATTTTATTCACACACTCAAATGCACATGAAAATTAACTCATTTAATCTACAACAATCATTTGAATAACAGAGAATCCACAATTTCAATTGGCACAGTTAAATTAAGTTCTAATTAATAATTATCTAATTTTTATTTTTCTCATATAAGAAAATAGCCAATTTCTGAAATTTTTCCATGAGACTATTTTAACAGAATCATTATGATTTATTATCAAAATATATTAATATTTATTAAGTTAACAAATTTTCCTATATTTTATGAAATTCTTAGAAAATAAATTTGTGTTTTAATCAAATGGATCTAAGATATTTCAGAAGAACAAAGATTACATTAATTGGCATTTCAAACACCATAATTATAGTTTGTTTCCTTTGAAATATTCAAAATTCTTTTTTCATTTAAAGAGTGATTCAAAATTGCACAGATTTAAGTATAAATCAAATGAATTTAAGAAATTAAATGAAATATAATTTGGGACAAAATTTAGTTTTTAGATTGTTAATTTCACAGAATTCTATAAACACACTTAATTTTTATTCACGATCATTATTATTATTAAAATCATTATTATTTACACAATCATTTTTTTTTCTGTATCTCCGCCCTTTCTTTTGCATGCCGCAGCCAATTCGATATGCTCTTAGCCATCTCTGCTTTTGTAACTTGAGGCATATGAAAACAGACTGCATCTATTATTAAAAAAAGAAATTAATATTTTATAAGATAATCTAGAAAGATCAAGATTATCAGAAACAAAACTTTATATATTAAGGTTTAATGATTATTTCAACAACTTAAATTTTATTTTAAAGATATAAATTAGATTAAAAGAACTACTGTTAAAAAAATTCAACACTTGTAAAGCAATAAAGCAAAATAATTTTCTTATCACTATTAGATTCTCATTTGATAGTTAAAAAATAAACAACACATGGACTTATAGACATAACAAATCCCAACAATCAAAGAGCAAGTTTTAAATTTTTAATACTTTTTATAACATATTAAAATTAGTCTGATAAAGAAATAACCTTTCAAATTGATTAAATATAAAATTAGTCCAAAATTCAATCCTTTCCAGCCGTAATTTTATAATCTGCAGTTGCTTTAAAATTTCTGAAAAATCTAAACTAGAGATGGATCTTTTTCATTTAAAGAGAATATAAATTTGTTTTTTTTTTAATCAAAAATTTATTTAGTGAAATCATCATGCAAAATTTTAAGAAAATAAAATTTCATGTTAGAAATGTATACATTTTTCTTTAAAATTTATTATTAAATAAAAATTTGTGTTATTAAATATTCCTTTCTAAATGAAGATTAAATAATACAATGACTTGTAAGATGACTTTTCTATTAATAATCTACTTACACACTCAAATTTAGGAATGAATTATTTAACATTCAGTTTTAATTTTAGCTCTGTAATTCCCTATAAATACATTGAACACATTAAAACAATACAATTTAAATAATATAATGACTTTGGAACTACTATGTGATTAACTAATGATCTTTCATAACATTTTAAAGTAAAATTTTTAAACTAAAAATTTCTAAATTCATAAATTGCAAAATGAGAAGAATACATAAAATTATCCAGCCTGAATATTGCTATTTATTTATTGAAAAGTCTTCATGCATTATACAGTATAATAATTATACACAAATTAAGAAATCATATATTTAGTTTCAAAACATAAGATTAGAACAATACAAGTACTTTACATTACACCTTAATATTAACTTCTTAACATGAAAAAACAACTTAAAAATAAAATCTTTAGCATTTATAATCTTAATAATGGCCGAATTAAAATATCCATTGAATTATATTATTGGAATATATGTTTACAATCATCTACTTTTTGATAGCAGTAACGTAAGGCTTAACAATTATGATAAATAGTATATAAGTTTTAAAAAGTTTAAGTATAAACAATAAACATTTTTACACTCCCCTTCAATAGAATTCTTTGCTTGTGAAAAGTTATAACAAGTTCAGTGAATTATTTTAGTATTTAAATCTTCTTATTCAAAATTTCGTTCACGTTGTTCGATGTGTAAACACTCACCAGCGATTCCGTGCGTCTCCCCAAGCAGACTTCCGGTTCTTGACGTAAGCAGACTTCCGGTTTTAAATGTAAGCTTTTCTGCGCATGCGTCTAAATGAACGGAGCAAATTTCTTTCAGTCGATTTAACGCCAAGTCTTTTTTATTTAGAACTTCGTCACTAACTACGAATTTATAAACGTGCGTGCACTCTAACTTTGTTGGTTTAGCGTTAACTTGTTCGAGTTTTTGAGTTTGATAAAATCGCATTTAAAGCCTTTGCATCCTTATATATATATATATATATATATATATATATATATATATATATATATATATATATATATATATATATAAAATAGATAAATATAACAGATAAAAAAATTTACATCCCATACATAAATAATTCTTTTTCTAAAAATGCTCTTCGAGAAAATCAACTGTTTTTATAAACGCTTTAATTATTTTAATTAAATGATATTTTTAATGGTGAAGAATAAAATGAAGAACGTTTGTAATTTTCAATCAAAATTGCATTATATAAATTAATAATTGTAACAAGAGAAAATTTTACCAAGATTTTTTTTTTCCTTACCTGGAAAACAAATGTAGCGGAAGTAAATACAACATTATATTAAATTTGAATAAACATTATGAACATATTTTAAAAATATTATTATACTTTGTAATCTGTTAATTATTTTAAAACTTATCGATTCGTATTGATCAAACGTATTGACATAACTTACGTTTAGAATATATGTACTGTCTTCATAGTAGTCGTATAACCCTTGAAAATCCATTTTAAATTCATGTCGTATTCAAAGAAATATAGTTTCGCCAAACATACTCTTTTGTTTTTACATATATCTTTGTTTATATATATGATGAAATAAAAGACAGGATATTTAATAGCACAAAAAATCATAAATTTTACATAAGGTGATTTCTACTAATTAAAATGAGAATATATACTCATTTTAATTACTAAATACAATGTAGCACAAAATTATTTACATTTATGAACAAATTGATATGATTTTTTAATTTTATAAGTAAATAAAAAAGCGCATTCAGATCATTTGTTAGAAAAACCAAAAAAGGATGTAAAAAAACCTTTTCAGGATGTTTATCAACAGATCGTCCAAAACAGATCCATAAAAAGACATACTTAGAACAGCTTTACAAGGCTGTCCTGAGGACTTTCTCAAAGAACATCCAGGGGACGTCCAAATCACATCCAAGACGTCGAAGGATCAAATATGGATGTTTTGGATGTCCGAGGGATGTTCAAAGGATGTTGTTTGCTATCTGGGTTGTATCATAAGAAATTTTAAAAATGATTACAATTGCGTAGATCTTGTTCTAAAAGGAATGGAATATTTATCTTTTAACACACATTTTATTTTGTAAATATAATGTAAATAATTCGTAAATGCAACATGAAACATAATTTACATTAGGTTGGGGTAAAAGAAATCCATGTTTTTTTACGTGAACTTTTTGTAACTTCTTTAAGATTCGCTTTCTAAAAAGGTTTAAAACAGTTTTTATGTAGATTTTTAGGTCTTGTGCGAAGCTACAACTGCTGACATGCTGTCAAGATTGATAATTTTTGATATTTTATAGACATTCTCGACGATGTTGCATCCATACGAGGTGCATCTTTAGCATCCAAATAGCCAAACGGAATCGACGAAATCAAAATTGTGCGTAACTGGTTGTTACAGTCATATATAGGACGATAAACACTTTTCACAATTTTAACCACCTGGTTAGCATTTTCGCCATTATAAAAGAAAAACTAAAATGAATCGAATTTTCTGTTTGTTGTCTTCCGTTTTTAAAACCTTGTACTCATAACTGAATTAATCAAACAAAAAACCGCAAGAGAATATTTTAGTGTCAAATGTCACCTTTTCAATGAGCATAAATTTGAAATTGTTTGATAGATACCTCACGAGATAGCAATCACTATAAACGTCTACCGAAAAAATAATGGATAATTTTTCCCCAACTTAATATATATACTTTTAGAAACTACAGAACATTAATTCTTGTATTGCATTCGTAAATAATGAGTTAATTTAAGGAACATATTAAATTAATTAATTAAATTAAGGAATGCTACGTTTGAATTTCTAAGCTCATTCCATGAGAAAAGTTATATTAAGTGAATGCAATTAATAAAACACAAATCGAGGAAATTACAAAAATTTTTAACATGATGGAAATAGAATTTTTGTTGTAAAAATGTCAGCTTTCTAAAAATCATAGAAATTTATCTGCTGTGCACATTAAATCTGATTCTTATTACAAAGGTTTAGATTTAGAAGGTAATTTATCTTCTAAAAATGCAATAATTAAAATATAACACTCATTCAGATATTTAAATTCAACATGAAAATACTTTCTTTTCCAAATTGAAGGTTTTAAATTCCATAAAAATAAACAATTCAAATGTTCAATACAATAGAAGAAGGAAACAATTAATAAAATATGGTGAAAAGTTCTGGATTGCATGCATATTCATAACAGAAGTTAAAGTTATTTTGCATTTAAAGAAAAAAAAAAGAGATGATGATAGTGAACACATGACTGTCACAAAATGTTTATTAGATTATAAAATAGTTTCTATGGAGCTCAATATATTTTCTAATCATTTTCATTTAATAAATAAAAATCTAATTTAATCAATTATTAAATTTTAATACCGAAATAAATACCAAATGTGGTTAACAAATATTTTTTTCTTTTATTTGAGACAATATATTTTCCTTAACTTTTCTCCATACTTTTTTATGTTACCTCATATCAAATTATCATTTTATAATTTACAAATTCAATTTTCTAATAAGAAATCAAAATTTTCCCAAAAATATAATCTATATTGTTTCCATTATAAATAAGAAAATATGAAAATGTATTTTCTTGCACTTAATTTTAAATTGATGCCTTTAGTTTCAATAAAAAAGTTTTTGGAAATGCTCCAAATTTTTCGAAATTGTTTCAAACAAATATTTCTTTTGAAATATGATTTACAAACATCCGTGTGAAACATTGTTCTACCTTGCAATCCTTAATGAGTATTTAAATATAGGAAACGCATGCATTATTTTTAGAGATTATTATCACAGTTTAGTTTCAAAAAAAATTTCTTTGAAACTAAACTGTGATTAAGAAATAAAAGATAATCATAAAATTAAGTTTGCGTGTAAAATATGCTTATCGACACATACACGCAGATAGTCAAATATTTTCCTTAGAACGGTGCATTTTAGAGAATTTAAATTATATGACTCACTGAAGTATAATAAAGAACTAATAGGTTATTATAAAATTATTATGTGCACAATACACATTTACAATCAGACGATAATAAATACTCGGATTATTGATTTTCATTATGATATTTTTCCAACAATTAAAGACACTAAAATATATGAAACAGAAATATTGAAATTCGGAGTTACAAACTTTTTTAGTTATAAAAATAAGATTTTAATATAAATAACGAAAAATGCATTCTTAACTAATTCCAATATAAACTTTTTGAAAAGTTTAATAAATATATACCATAAGTAATCAGTGAAACAATCATCCATTTGGGTGCTTTCATAGTTAAAACTATCAATATGATATATATTTTAAATTGAGTTTGGGTAGCAATCACCCTGGGGATCCATGTAAAAGATTTAAATAAATTGAGTATTTTAAAAATGCAAACATCTTTTAAAGAAGTCTAAAATATATTTCATTATTTTATTTGCTTTACAATATGTCTTCTTAGCATTTTCATTTATTCAGTGATATAAAACCTACATTTTGTGATTGAATTCATTTTGAAATCTAAACAAATTCAGGATGATTTATACTGTCTTATCAAATATTTAGAATTAGATTCTCAGAATTGCATATAGTTATATAGAAATACATATAGTTAGCTTCTAGTTTTCTTTTTCATTTAAATTTCTATTATTAAAACTAGGTTAAGAATCTTTATATAAATTAATTTATTCTTTTCTAAGAATATATCAAGTATAAGCTGAATTTTTTTTATTAAACAAATGATTCCAAATGGTGTACTTGAAAGTCAGGAAAAATTATTGAATGGTATGTTTTCGAATATATACCAATTTGTGTATGTGCTTGTGTAAAACACACATACTTTATTTCTAAGCTCTCTAGGAATTTCTTGCAATTCACATTGAAACATTTAAAGCCTTTTTTTAACAATAGCCAAACAATATCATTCATTTTCATTCAAAGAGTGTGAAAATGTAATATTTAAAAATTTCAGTTATTTTCAAGACAAAGCGTTGAAAAAACCTTATTAATATTCAGTTCAACCATGAATTTTATTGAGAAGACAAAATTAAATTCTAATAATATACTTATAATAAATGTTTGATCTGATAGATGAATCAGTCTTTATTCCTTTTTTATCCTTATTTTGGAGCCAGTTAAATAATATGTTTATGTAAATAAAATCAATGTAAAATATTTTTCTTTACTTAAAAGTACGTAAATATTAGGTAATGATATGCCATAATTTGTTTTACAAATTAATTATTGTAATGGATTTTTCCAAATATTATACGCAAAAAAAACGATATACATTTTAATGAGAACAAAAATAATAATCGATTTTGTCCAATATCGAATATTTACGCAATGATAATCGCGATTTTTAAAAAACGGAAAATATTTTACAAAAAACGATTGATAATTATTAGTCGTCACGTAATGTAGAAAATGTAACATAATTTTTTACCTAAAATAATTTTAATGCAGATGAATGATGTCTTACTAACAAAAGAATATTTAATTTGTTTTTCAATCAAGTTCCTAACTATCTCTATTCAAATGCAAATGTGTACCCTATTGTTATTATCCTGCACATATTTATTAATCATATCAATGGAGATTATTTCAATAATTTTGGTCAAGGTATCAATGTCTCAGAAATATATCTGAGGTATATATATATATATATATATATATATATATATATATATATATATATATATATATAAATAGATAGATAGATAGATATAGATATCTGAAATATATATTAAGGTACTTATATACATTTTAAATTGGACTAAATTGTCAAAATATTAAAGATATTTTACGGATTAATTAGATAAATTTAATTTTTGCAACAACTGAGATCTTCCTGGGTATTTAATTATAAAATTGGAGATGTTATAATACAAATTGATTTTATATCCAGTCAATTTGTTAACTAAATATAATCACATTATATATTACTATTTCCGAAATTTAATCAGATCCTTCGATTATAGAAATCATTTAAAGATTGAAATTAGGAAAAAAAGGTGGTGCGGGAAATAGTTTAAATTTAAATTGTATTTTTTTGACTTAGTTCCATAACAATTACACTTTTTGACAAGTTATGTTTTTCTTGTGAAATTATTATTTCCATCAAGGAACTTTCAAACTATAAACAAACGCAAACGCTAATATAAACGCTAGGAAAGTTATTATGCTTATTGTAGTGACCATTAATGATTCCAGACAAATATTTCTATGTCAACAAATCTACTTGTATTCTTAAGATCTGTTTTAAAGATACAGAGACCGCAATTATTTCTACTGATGATCATCCTATTTTTAAGTACATCTAAATTTTCCACCTTAAATATTCATTTGAGATTGATTTTCATAATAATTATATCATTAAAAGCTGTGTATTCTACATTTATGAAATTCAACTTGATTATTGCATATCATATCGTTTTTAGAGTAATTTACTTTAAAATAAAGTTTTTATCATAAAAGTTTAATAATTGTTTATTATCATCGATAAATATGAAGATTTCATAAAAATAAATCAGTTTTTAGATGTTAAATTTTATTTTAAATATAATTTCAATCTACACAACCTAAACCTATATAGATGAAATTATTTATTACATATACTTAGTGTTTAAAAGATCTAATTTTTATAATAATACAATAAAAATTGTTCAAATATTCATGTTCAAGTATTGCTTTTCATGTTCAAATATTCTTGTTAAAGTATTGAAAAGAAGATATATATTACTTTAACAAGAATATTTGAATTTCATGTAACAAACAAAGTAACGATGTCCCACTGGAATTAAAAAAATGTATAATTATAAGGCATCTATTTTAATGGAAATACTGGTATAGAAAAAAATATTGTCATTATATTTATTCAAGAAACATGTCAGATTTTCCCTTAAATTTTAGACAGATAATGATAAAAAAGGAGACTCCACTTACCATAATTACATTTCTCTAATATTCTGATGACTTGGAGTTTCAAGTTTTTTAGTGATATCAGATAAATTATTTTTAGTTCATATTATTTCCCCATAATATCTCCTTAATGGTGTAAATGACATTTTTTAAATACTATTTCAATGAAAATGTTTTTTCTACTTTTTTCCTACCAAATTCTGTCAAAATGAATAATTAGGTATAATTATGCCATGATGGGGTACTAAAAGAGTGATGTCATTAGAATAAATATCTTCAATTAGTCAAAGTTGTGCAATTTTACTCTGTAATGTGCAACACAGTGCTTCAGTTGATGAAGAAATTTAATTGAATATTAATTATTTTTAAAGTAATTGACATTTACTTCCTACACATGTGAATTGCATAAATAAAAAATAATAGTTAAATTTAGTAAATGTTTGTTCATTTCTGAGTTTTATGTGTAAAACTAATGAAAATTGTGAACTAAAATGGATTTGCTAATACATTTGAATCACACATATACTTCTGAACACATATTTTTCTTATATTATACACTTCTTAAATTCAAGTTAAGAAATGTTTTGAATGAAATACTCCCCATTTTGCTTATAACAACAATTGAACTAAATAATGATATTTTTAATTTACAAAATTATGATATCTATTTTTTAAAGTAATTTTTAATGTGCAAATATTTTAAAAAGGTAAAATATTCGGGAATTTTTTCGTAAAACATAAGTGCTAAATTTGAATCTTTATTCAAATATTTGAAAAAATCAAACATATTATTGAAATAATTAATGAAATTAATACATTTTATTTAGTTTATTTTTATGAATATTAAAGAAATTCCATAACCACATAATGGTTACACATTTACTAAGAAAAAACATATTTTGATTCTCTAGAAATATTTAGTATCACTGGACATTGAAAAAGTCATAAAAGTTTGAAATTTATATTTTATTATAAAACAAAATTAATGTTAATATATTTCTTTAAAAATTATGAAATTTCTAATCATTGCAATGCGATTCATATTGAATACTTTTATTTAATTTTGTTATTTAAACGAAATTAAATAATTATGTCTGTTTAAAGTTGCACATTATTCTCAAATATGATATAATCAAAATCACAGAATAGCTAGCATACATTAAAATTATGAATTAATTGATGAAATATTTTAATAAATGTAAATTTAACTTAGATACTAAAACTTCAAAATAAGTTGAAAACAGAAAACATTTTAGTCATGACAGTAATGTATTTCAAATATTAAATTTATTAATGCTTGCTTATAAAGTAACAATGTTTGGAATTAAGACCTGTTCTTATTTAGATTTGAATTTTTTGAAATAAATAATGTTTTGATTAGATTTTTCAACGAATATTTCCTGAAAATATTTTGCAATCTTCTTTTCTCTAGGTTTATCTTATTTAAAATCCAAGAACATTTTTCGGATTGACATATTAAAAATATTATTTTTAAATGTAGATGATATTTTTAATTGTTTTCAAGATAATGTAAATTTGTTATGTTTAGTTATTTTTTATAAAATAATTTACTATTACGAATTCTTACAATATGTGCTGAAAAAATATTAAAATATTAAAAAAAAAAAATAAATTTAACTAACTGTTTGTATTGAGTTAAAATATATTCTAATATATTAAATGAATCAATTTACATAAAATATCTTTTTAACTATAAAACTTATATAAAACAATTTTATTTAATAATAAAATTTTTGTTTTTAATGTATTTCAACAAACGCTGCTGAGTTAATTTTTCTTAAAATAATTTTATTTTAAGAATAATTATTTTACATTATAATAACTGTTTTACTATATTTTTATATTTGATCAAAATGTTGCGATAATAAACCTAAACATTGAATTAAATTTATCTGAACATAAATCAAAATTATCTAAATATATAATCTTATTTAATCTACACTATTTTCGATTCCAATTTTTTTACATATTTAAAAAGCAAATGATTAGTTATAATATATCAAAAACAAGTAGATTTTAAAAAAATAGATTCTGTGCGAAGCTAAGTTTTAGAGCCATGTTTGGTAACTTACGATTGTAAGAGCGTTTTATTGCTAAAACGTTTCTTGGCAAGAAAATAGGAAAAATGTCATTAAAGGAAACAAAGTATTAAAAATGCATACTTCCTTTCTTTACTAAAAAAAAAAATCACCAATTCATGCAAATTGAGAATATAAAGTACATTTTGTTCATCACTTTCGAAAACCAGATTTCTCTATGGAAAAAGCTTAGGAAATAATTTATCTTTTTTTATTCGGGCTGGTCATTTCTGCAGCAAGAAAACATCACGTTCAGAAAAAATACATTTGTTACATTTTTTATTTCATTATTAAAGAAATAAAATAAGTTTAACTTTTTTAATGCATTGTAAAAATGGATCAATTTTGATTTTAAAAAAATGGGTTGGAGAAATAATTTTTCTATTTAGGAACAGTTTTTAGATTTTAAAATATTACATAATTATCTTTCATTATGACTAAAAGTAAATAACTACATGTTTGTCTTTTTTGCGACTAAGTGAGTAGAAACTTAGAAGTAAGAAACAGAACTTCTTAAAGTAAACAGTAAATTTATTTTATTTAGATGGATACTAGTACACATACCATGTGTATTTAAATGGTACGTTATAGCATACGTAAATGAATATAAGTAAAATTATAAAAAGAAAAATTTGCTTGAAAATAAAAGCCTTTTTTAAAACTTCCGTAAATTGGTATCTATCCCAAAGTCACTAAAAATTCTTTTTATCCTCATCTTATACCAAAAACTTTATTTTTCTCTCAATATTTAAAGATTTATGTAAAAAGTATTACATAGAAGAAGTCATTATTATGGATTAAATTTCAGTTTCGTACACCAAAAAATAAAAGAAAGTAGAAAAAATAAATAAAAAGTTGTTTTATTAACTTATGTATCACATCATATATTAGACAACTAAAACTATATTATAAAATAAACTCAATTATATAATTAATTATGTATTTTATTATAAATAAATACAAGATTTATAAACTCTTTTAAAGTTAGATATATGCTTAATATTAATTTTAAAGAATGATTTTGCATTAAATCAAGAAAACAATCAAATCTAAATAGAATTAATAAAAAAATTATAATGCGTATTATTGCTTATTAAAATGGAATTACGAGACGTCTATGTTATATTACTAAGTTCTTAAACTAAAATACTATATTCTTCAAGAATAGAATAAAAATATAATACAATATATATTACATTATATTAAATCATTTATCTTCATCGTAAAATAATTGATAGTTTCATCATTTATAAAATTATTTTTATGTTCTTCTTATGTTGAGAGCCTTATCCTAGAATATTATAAAGAATAAATATTGTATTAAATATTCCTGATGAACTATAATTTACTATCAGTAAATGGTAAGTGATTTCCGAGGGGAAGTAAATCTAAGCAATGTCTCAGTCCAATTCTGTTTCATTTTGGAAATTACTTTAATATATTATTATATATTCTTTTTTTTATTCGACATTGATCTGTAAACGTTCATATAGAAAATATCCTTTTCAAAATTATTCATCTCGTAACCGTAAACTTTTTATAGAATATAAAATTTTAAGTAATGTTTGAGGAGTAACTTCATTCATTTCATTGATATTGTTCATTGATATTGTTCGTGTTTCCTATCTGAATGAAATTTTGGTTGACAATCAATAAAATTATATTTCACGGAATTGTAGATAAAATAGGAAATATGAAATAAAGCTGTGCAATCAGTATGATAATTTTAAATTAAAATAACTGGAAAGAGCTAAAAATATTTAAAATGCTAAAATATTTGAAATTCGTACTTATTTTCGGAATATTGCTGTTTTTATAATTTTAGATTTCCATTGATACTGCTATCCGTATTAATTTTACTTAATTATAAATACAGATTATGTTTTTCATACATAATTTTAGTATAGTTTACATGAAAAGCAATATTTATTTTTTAATGTACAAAAGTTAAAATTATTCTTATATATATTAAACCACTAAAACTAATAACACTTGTCTCCTTGCAAAATAACATACGTAAATTAAATATTCAGTAATGTAATTTCCATTACAATTCACATTGGTGGGAGTGTTTTCTCTCTTCAGTGTTACAAGTTTAAAGTAATCTTTTTACTTAATGTAAGTGGGTAATTTCGTAATTTAGAATTAAAAATATAGAGAATTTCTGCTGTAAGATGCGTTAACTAATTATAAAATGAGATTGAAACAATTAAGTGGCACGCCTTGTCACGAGAAATTTAATTATCTTTCCATTCACAGTTTCCATCTAATTACCTTTTACATGCAATATCTTGAATTAACAACACTTCTAACAAATAAACATATAGTGTGCCCATTTATATCACTTCAAATGTTGTGTTCATTGAGTAATATGTTGAAATTGAGAGTTTTCAGCTCTTTAACGGAGAAAATAATTGAACAATATTAGAAACTTCATTTTAAATGATCCTAAAGGTCTCTTTAGTTACCGGGTTAAAATATTAAACGTAAAGCAAATCAGAACTTCTTTAACAGAACTCAGTTTGTTTAATTCAGATTTTATGACTTTTTCCTTAATGGAATCCTATAAAGTTTTGAATGAACTTTTATTTATTTCCATTTCGATGAATAGTGAAATACAGAATTTAAATTAATTGCAAAATAAATTTATAATATGGGTGCTTTCTGAATATATTATACATATTTGGATATCGCATGGGATTTATTCACTGATAAAATTATTATTTAATGTATAAAGGCAGTGCTTGAAAAGATGATTTAGAGAACAATATATAATTATTGAAATAATCTTTATGAACATATTACTTGCTTATATGAAAAGTTTAACTTAAGAAATATTAATTTAGTAACGATAATTGTATTTGTGTTATATTATACTAAACATTAACTATACCAAGTTTATGAATAATAAACTTTCTCTTCTTAGTGAAAAGAATAAAAATAAAACAATAGCATATTGAAATTAAAAATTCTTGTTGTGCTAATTGCATTACTCTTCATAACATATATATTAATAAAATTTATTTCTGTGATAAAAATATGTTGAGTAGTTTCACCAACAAATTGTTTTAAAAATAATTTCTAAATGATATTTCTTTATTATAATAATAAAAGCGAAATCGCTCAGAGTAACAATAATTTAATAGTAAGTAGTTATAAAGTAGTTAGGTTGTAAAATCCCATTTTAGCTTGCCAATGAATTAAAAAAAATGTATACAAATTATTAAAACATTGTAAATATATATTACTATGTTTCACACTAAGAATTTTCTCTATTATTATTATAACAATACCTAGGTACATTTTTATACCTCTAGTGGAAAACACTATCATACATTTAAATACTTTCTTTAGTTAAGAATGAAAACAGGATATTTGGTAAGCTGGGAAATGGAAATGAAATTGATTGAGTGTTTCGTGAAAATTCAAACGAGGAGAGCTATATTTTAAGCTTACTGTAATGTAGAATAAATTGCCAAACCAGGGATTTTTTTTATTACACTCAAAAATATAAAAAATGATATGGGTGAGCTGAAAAGAAGCAAGTTGACTTAAATTAGTTTTTTTTTTAGATTTCTGGAATTATTAAAAATATATGCTAAAAAAATGGGTATAATAATTATAACAATAATGATAAGAATTATACTTATTCTTATATACGTATGAAAAATTTCTGATTATTAAAATCAGAACTAATAGATTTATTAATAGTATATTATAAAATTTTTGATGAAAATTTAACTATTTTCTAATAATCTAAAATATATTAATAGTCAAAGAAAATAAAAAAAATAATATATTTGATTGTCATTTGACAATTTACTGTTTTAATAAAATAACTGTATTTTCTCTTTCGAAATAACTCCATTCCAAAATCCTTACTCCACTCAACTAAAATGTTTGAGATAAAAAAATGACACATACTAGTTTATTGTTTCGGTATTTAAAGATGAAATATGCAAATATAGAAGTAACATATAAATTAATCTTGTTTATTTTAAATCAGTATTAATTAATTTACAAGAATAAGTCAATAAGGAAATTTTAACTTCATTTTTATGGAATGGTTATATAAAGTTCAATAAAATCAAATTGTATTTTAATTATTATTTTGCTTATGGTTTGTTTCTTATATTAAGCAATTTGGTTTATGTACTGATGTATTTTGATTGATGTATTTTTGACTGCATCACAATACTATGTCATTCTGCTTCATTTTTATGCAGAATTGCTTTTCCCCTTTGAATCACTATTGAGAATTACTTTAGCGAAATACATTTTATGATGATATGTGCTTTGGTGTGGGCTTCGATATTGGTTATTTTTAAGCTTCCTTTATTAAAGATTATTATTTTATTATTCATCAATACTGAGAGCACCACAGACTTTCATAAATAACATTGACTATTTTATTAAAAATCATATTGTTCAAAAAGGCTTTCATGACTTTTCCCCTCTTTAACCAACCTTTATAAGCAATATTTTGAGAAAGAGAAATACGTTTAAAATTAAAACTTTTGTGAAGAAAAAAATCAATAAAAATGTAGAAATCAATTAAATGTGAGTAATATTAAATGGAAAATACTTTTTTACCATGATGACTCTAATAAAAATTTTGTTTCTTATTTTTCCTCACTCTATGGAAGATAGATTAATAGATTGAGTTATTTTAATTAAACTTGAATTATTTTTGATGAAAGGTAAAATATTCTGGATAACAAAATTAATAAGCTATGTTTTGCTTAACTCGTGAAAATATTAACTAAAATTTAATATATTTATTTATTTATATTTTATCGTACACTAGATACTATCGATATGAGAATAATTCTTCAGAAATATTCCAGATTAGTATGCCATTTTGAACTAATATATGATAAAAGATTTTATTCATGTCTTTGAAACTTAGAGAAAGAGAAACCATGTCTTTGAAGCTTAGAGAAAGAGAATCCACGTCTTTGAAGCTTTTCTTAAATCACAAGCAAATTTGAAGCTTTTATTAAATTAAGCAAATCCTGACATTCCAATCATAAATTTTATGACTCATTGGGATAGAATTGATTCTTGATCCATTCGAGTATGTATTTTAATATTGTTTCATTATGAAAATTTTCATTGTATTTTTATTTCATATCAAAGTTATATTTCTATTGGTAAGTATTTGTATTAGAAAACAGTAATAAGAAATATTAGTATTTTTAAATGACAAAAAAATAATGTGTGCTTAATAAAAAACATTACTACTACAAATTATTACATTAAACTATAAACTATTACATGGCAAAAAATGGTACTGAGGTAAAAGTGAAAAATAATTACAATGCATCTTGTTTTAAACGACTTTTATTTTTGATTAAAATATAGAATGTTATTTTTTCCTTGAATTTTTCCTAAAATAGTTTGCATCAAATAAAAAATATAAAGCTTGTGTGCTTTTGTTTTTTGAAATAGTACCAATCAAAAATTGTGTATAATGCATTCAAAAGTATAAAATGTTAAATTAAAGAACATTATGATTTGTAAAATATTATTTTAAAATAGCTTTTAAGTACATAGTTAAAAATAAAATTCACATATTTGTAATTCATTTAGAAAATTTAATATTTTTATGAAAGAGGTTGTTAAATATTGATTCAAAATCACATTCTTTTATACAATATAATCTATTACTTTAGCCAAGTTAAATGCTACTTTACTTATATGTTGTTCAAAAAATAATATATTTAATTCCTTACTGACTACAGGAATATGAAAGCAATATTTTTCATTATATTTTTGAGAAACATCAGGTGTACCAATTCGTTAAAGTAATTCGAAGTATTATATAAAACTGACTTGCTAAATTGATAATTTTGAAACATAAATTAAGTATTTGGCACATCGTTTTAATATGTTAACTGTAGTTTCATGAAGAAATACCACATTTTCAGATCTCTAATGAAAGCATGTATAACTTAAACATTTATGGTATAATGTTAAAATATATTCATTCCTTATCATTTTAAGATCTAATTAGAACCTATTATTAATTTTTCAAAAGAAAATTTAAAATTATAAATAATGTGTAAATATAAAAAAATAATGATTTATATAAGCAACATAAAAAATAAAGGATCCGATCAAATATCAGATGATAAAAATTAATCCAAAAATCGGAGTAATAAATTGATTGGGATGTCTTGCTTTCCTTCTATGTTCTTTAATCTTTATTTTACAAATCGGGCCACATTTCACCTCTTGTTAAATAAGTATATTTAAACAAACATATTGCATCAGATAAATATCTAATCTTATTAAGGTAAGAATATGTTAATGCAAAAGCTTCTAAATAAAATTCATAATTTTTGTTTTGGAGCTTGAGATACCTCATTTAGATAAGTTTTCAGTTTACTTATAACTAAAATGATAAACAACGTAAAACATATATCCCTGAAAATCAAATATCGTTACTTCATGTAAGTACTGAAACCTTTATTTTATTGATAATTACTAAATGTTTCGAGCAGAAAATGAATATTTATTGAATTGTTATGTGCTTTATTTTAAAATAAATACTTCTAGTTAGATCCATAATTTAAAAGCAAATGGGAAGTTAATATTTTGGTTATGGAACTTTTGCATGAAAATAATACCAAAAAGGCATTAAATAATAATTTGTATTAATAAAAATGGATTGAAATTAGTATTTTTACTAAACATTACTTTTACCATGAATCAGAAGAAATTTAAATGGAATGCATATGGAAATTTGTTTTTATTGTGAAGTTTTTATTACTTTCATCTCTCAGATTTCATTTCATTTTTTCCGATTAATGTAAAAGGTGTACTTTTATATTACAAATATTAGTGATATTTGTAAATAAAATTTGTTTATAATTCTAAAAATACAACCAAACAATAGTTGATTTGTCAAGAAATGTATAAAGGACTACATGTGGATAGAAGAATTACATATTTAATTTAGTTTCCACCTCTCACAGCTGGAAAAATCTTTTCCCTTTCAAAGAACATGGATTTGAAACGTTCATTTTAACTTGATATAACAGTTATTCTTATAGCCTTCGCACTAATGGAGTTCTCTTCAGTTGTGAAAATGGGTGAGAAAGGGAAGAGTCCTAGTACGAGAAAGAAGCAACGGGAAACAATTAACCTACCATTGGAAATTTCATTATCTTTCGTTTCCTGAATTCTTTCTAATTACCTTCTGCATGCACGGCACATTGAGGTTACAACGTTTCCAGGAGGTTGGCGCCCCATGTTCTAGTTCTCACCTTATCACATGCAGAGCTTCTAATGCAACGATGGCTTGAAACAACTATGCGGGTGCCGGAAATTCACTTCGATTCTTCATTTAAAGGGAGTATAATGAATAGTATTTATTTCTGTATCTAAAGAGAGATCCAAAAGATTTGCATTTAAAATCTGAAGTTATTTTCACGGAAAGAAATACTATTCATTCTCAGTGTTGAGAGTTATCATTTGGTATATTTCCTCCCGAATAAATAAAATTTTATATTTTATACATCTTTCTTTAAATATATTTTAAAAACACATCAATTAAATTTAACCCAACATACAATTATTGCTTTGCTTTTACTGTTAAAATATATAATAAAAATGAACGTTTCAAATGAACTAGTGCCTGCACGCATCAAAATTTATTCATTTTTTGTGAACAAATATTATGAATTCTCTACCATCTACATATATTTGATGTTATTTTGGTAGTGTAGGCTGTAATGGATTTGTATGAATTGTGTTTAATCGGTAATCATCAAGAAAATACACAGATGTAATTATTTTTTTCATATTTTTAAACATTCTACTTTTTTAATAACTTGATAAGAAATCGAAGTAAGATATCATTCTTTAATATTTATATGTTATTTAAAATAACCTATGTTATAATTCTGATTAAATATTTTGTTTATCTCTTTAATAATATGGTATAGTTATAGAATCATTCGCAGTTACAGATATAGAACAATAAAATCTGAATTGGCAATTTATGATTGATTATTGACTTTACAATATCAATAAAATATAATTCTGGCTATCTCCAGAAATTTTTGTAAAATTGAATAAGTAAACTATCAAAATTTTGCATTACATTAATTTATCTATTATCATCTTGATCAATGGATATAAAGTAGTATTTTATAATATAAGTATACAATAAAATAAAAGTATATTATGCAATTAATGTATTTTTCATATATTATAAGTTACCTTAATTATATATTCATTCAGATTCTCTTATGTATTTTTTAAATAAAACTTTAATCTCTAAATGAAATGTTTTTCTTTTAGGTTTGTGAAAATTATTCATTTTAATTTTCATTTTGTATTCAAATGCTGATAATTGCTTACTTAATATCTTCCCTATTGATTAAGATATAATAAATAAATATAGTTTAATTAAACAATAATGGTATTTAAAGTTGCATACACAAATTATGTGCGTGTGTGGATAATTTAGAAACAAATAATTTTAAGTTAATTAACTTTGAGGTAAGCTTTTGGTCAAAAATTTGTTCTATTTCTTAAATTTATTCATTATTGGATAACATGAGAAAATAAAACTCATCTTAAATCTTTAAATAATTGAAATAACTTTAATTAATTAAAAATGTTTGACATGTTTTTCAATATTTCCAAAGATTTGGCTTCCAAATAGTAAGATATTTGCTGTACCTCTACTTTTAATATCAATATAATATGTTTAAAATAATTTGCTCCATACATCTGATTTCTTGTAGCTGCATTTTGATTATTATGGTTTAATACACAAAGAGAGAGATTGAGTCTTTTATAAAAACTGAGAGATTTTTTTTTATTTAGAGTTTGTAACGTAAAATTAAAATATGTAGTAGATTTTTTTCGAAATATTATCTAATAGATAATAACATTCTAAACTAAGCAAACAACTTTATTGTCCATATTTTATAATTTTTAGAGCTGTTTTTGTCTTCCCATCGGATGTTGAAGTGAGTGATTCAGAATTTAAAAAAATGAAAAGTGCTTTGGCATAATGTTTTACCATCGTATGAGCAAAACAACTACAGATCGAGTTAAAGTAATTAAAAAACCATACAATGAAATATATTTTGTTATTCTAAAGTTTTCAGTGATTTTTGAAAAAGTGATTTGTTTGAAAAATTCGTTCATGAACTTGACCGACTAAAAAATGTTATCAATGAAACTTAAAATTCAAAATATTAACGTTAGTGAAGTGTCAATTTTTGCCACTATCAGCTCACACAAAATTTGCTGATCTTGCAAGAATACATAGAAAGTGTTAACATTGCGATTATTCACATTTTAAGATAATTTAAATTTGGAAAGGACTGTGGGCAAACATCATTATTTTAAATCTATAAGTTAGAGGACTTTTTTTAAAGTTTTATTTATAAGCTTGTTTTAAATTATTCGTACAAAGGAAAGTAGTATGATACAAAGCATTTCTTTATTTAAATATGTATCACTGACCTCTATTTTTGTAGCACCAATAAAAAACTTCTTTTCCGCAATCACAGAATTAAGAAAATAAAATTGTCTGATTTATTGAGAATATTTACAAGTATTCGATAATTAATTTGTAAATATGAACTGCCCTCTAATTTTTTAATTTGTGGTGGTACCAAAACTAAAAAAAAATAAGTTTTTCTAATAGACAATTTACACATGTATTTTGCTAAATTTTCTGATACTGATATTTTATCTATGATTCCACTTTACTCGGATTATGATTAATTTGTTTATAAAGTTGAATAAATAAACAGAGAGGACAATCAATAAACAAATAACCAACACAATTTAAATTTTAGCTGTTTAGAATACCAAGAATCAGTGGGTTTTCTTTTTAAAGAAGTAGATGTTCTTTTTATTTAATTTCCATCACATAAAACAGTTTTATCTTTAATAGAACTTCTTCAGTATTTACAAAATATTTAGAAATTTGAAAATGTTACGAATCTCGAGTTTTCCATCTAAAATTAAATTAATCAATTTAGTGAATCATATTAAAATATTTCAAATTTCTTACACGAAATAATATAATAAAAAAAACTAATTTTAAGTCATGTTTGCTAAAAATAATGAAATTAAATTGTAAACAAATTTTTCTTCATTTTAAAATTATCATTAATGTTATTCTTTTTGGATAAAATTTTAAACTCTGCTTACTAATGTATTGCTTAAAATGAACATCAAAATGCTTATATCACAAAATATAATTATTACAAAATCCCGAAATATTATGGAAAAATGACATCCTTAATTATACATTTTTGATGCCTAGAAAATTTGAACGTGGAAATATTTTAATCACTAAAAGTGGTAAAAAAAATTACTTCATTGTACTTTAAAAAATAATATTTTTACTCATCCAGTTAAAATTATTTAACATTTTATCTAAATAAACTTTAATTCCATTTTTATTAATTTATAAAAGCATATAATTTAAATAAACAGAAATTAATGAATTAATTAGATGTTGATAGATTGTTTGTACAAGATAATTAATCTTTATTCTTTCTCTAGATCCAGTGAAAGATAAACAATGTTAGTCTATTTTCAAAGAAATATGAATCAAAATCCTTGTGAAGTGTTTCGGCTACCAGATATTCCTTTCAATGTAAAGTACATCATTCAAAGAATTTCAAAATTTACTAGCAAAGTTGAATCCTAGTGTAATTTCAAACTATAAAAGTATTACGGATTACCTGTGTGATAATTTTAAGCCTATGAAAATATGTTAAAAGTAAAACTTAATTATAAAAAGATACGAAAAATATTATATCAATTCAAGAAAGTTTTTATTTTGTTAGTGTTCATATGTAAAAAAATTCTCATTTCATAAAATACGAAAAACTTTTCGTATTTTTGGAGAAGAAATTTTTCATGTTACGATCACTTGGGGCTAAAGTGCTATTTATAATATTTTCATTCTTATTTTCCGTTTAATGTTTGAGTAAAAAAAATAGAATTTGAAATTATTTATTATTTTATTAAATATTCTAACAAAATATTAAATAATTATTTGTTGCAATAATGAAATATAGAATTCCATAATTATTTTATTAACCATATTACTACGTATTGCATTATTTTTATCAGACAGTATTGTTACATTTTTGAATAGTACATTTAGTATCAAAAACATTTAAGATACTAAATTTATAACATCGGGTATGTTTTAAATTTTGATTATTTACTATAAGCAAAATGTAAGGAAATTATATTTAATATAATATTTGAGTTGAAGTACGCAGAAGTAACATGAAATTAGTTTAAAAAAATGAAATATTTTAAATATAAAAGGAAAATCTGGCAAATATACATTGAATGAACCATAATACATTGATATAACTTAAAGTACTAAATATGCTTACCTCTAGCTTATTTATTATTTTATATTTCAAAGTTAAAGTATCTATTTCATAAAAAAGATACATTTACTTAAATATTTTAAGACATTTCAATAAAATATCAGGTTCAATGCCTCTTTAGTTATATTTAATTACTTATTATTTATTCTTGAATGTTTTCTTCTAAACAATTTTATGCATCCACTAACAGTTATTCTTACATTAGAAATAAACTAAGTATCAATATTATTTATTTGATCAAGTATAAGTTTATTGATAGTTTATATTTTCTCTATATTTCACTATTATGTTACGAATATTTTAAAGACAGTTATGCTTCGGAATTTATAAAAATATTTATATATTATTTTGTGAACAATGATGAATATGTCATTATATGTAAAATTGTATATAAGCATCTTAATATGTCAGAAATACGATTATCATTAAAACTTTGCACACTTTCTTTTACTTAAGAGGGAATTTTAAATTTGCAACCTAAGGTTCCTTAAAATATATGTTCTTAATTATGATATAATAGAAGCTTAAATTTCCATTTAAATGACTATCTTGGTATGACGTTAATTGAGGGTAATTTGAAGAACAGTTAATTTTCTTTACAATTTTTAGCTCATTAGAGTATACTTGAAAAAATATATAATAGCTTGAAAATAATATAATAATTTAGTTGAGTTTATAAAAAACTCTCTCTTACAAAAGATTCACTTTAGTATTGTCAAAAAATAAGTTAAAAATAATGAAATGTTTTGAAGAATTATAAAATTTATTGTGTAGCAACAATATTCTTTTTTCTCTAAAAGAAATTACTATAATCTCTATATGAAAGAACTATAAAGCTAAGCATATAAGTATTTAATTGCATTTATAAACAAATATATGATACAAAAATTCCAGTGGTGCGTCTTTGTGAATTAGGGAGAACACTCCCTTAATTCTGGACGAAACATTGTACAATTTAACGGTTGTATAACATAAACATTATTAAATTAACAATATTTTTTTTCTGCAATAACAATGAAATGCTTGTTAATCATTATCATTAATTAATAATGGTTTCTGAAGAGCGTTAATGTTTATTTTATCTTGAAATATATATTTGTATATAAGGCTGAGACAAGCGAATTGATTATTCAAGTATACGATATTTTACCATTCCTTCAGCAGATTAAATTGTAGTACCATAGTATTTTTTAATAGATTATAGAATTATAAATCACGAGGAACATACAGTTAGATTCATATTAAAAAAATCTTTACAATCTCAAACAATTTCTAAATCTTGTAAAAAAGTTAGGCAAAATTTGTAGAAGCAAGTGAAAAAATATTAGAACAAATCTGCCAATTTCAACTAAAATCAAACTAAAATATTGGAGTCAAAAGTATAAATGAAAAATTATGCAAATGCAATGTTTGTACCAACACATAAAATACGTTTCATTTTATTTGAAAAGCGAAATGACAATATTACGAAAATTATTTGGTTTCTGTTTTTGAAAATATTTTTAAACAAAAATATGCATAATATAGAGAAAATTTAAATTGTATTCATATTAGTATTTCAAAGTATTATATCATGCAGGTACCTGTATATAATCTTTATCTTTAAAGATGTATTTGATTTTTTTTAATAAATGTTAAAATGATTAGATACATAAGCAAATAAAACATTACCCTTGAATCAAAAATTGACTTTGAAAAATTATTATAATACATCATAAATTTATTTTCATTAATCTTTTTTCTTTCTTTCTTTTTTTTTTTTTTTTTTTTTTTTTTTTTTTTTTTTTTTAATGTATGGTGTTAAAAGAAAAACCGAGTTTAATTTTGATCGAGATGAATCAATCAAATGATGATGATTAACCAAGATGATAAAGAAGTAATATTAATTTAAAAATATTTATAAAAACTGGTAATTATCATCCAAATCATTGTTTTAATACCATGATTTACAACAAGACAGATTTTCCAAAATTTGTCAGTTAAAAATTTAATAATCAATAATAGCTTTCTTATACTAAAATAATTTAAAGCCCAAATATACCTCAGTAAATTAAATAATTTTTTTTTGTTTGCTGTTTTTATAAAATAAAAAGTATGTTATTACATCCATTGTTAAATAAATATTAAGTTTTTGTGCGTCAAACACAAAATAATTAATTTTCTTATGTGCGTAGTTTCATATAAATATTGCACACTGACCTCACTTTTTCTTTTTATTATCTTATAACTAAAACAAGACACAAACTCACGGTATGGTCTCAAATATAAAATGCCATAGCTCTAAATGCTTACAAGTATCCAATGACTACAAAAACTTTCAAAAATGAATTAGTAGCAGTAGATTATCAATCAGATTGCTTGGTATTTGGAGACGATTCTGTGTGTGTGTTCATATAGTTATGATTTACTACTTTGTTGTAAAACACTCTGATAATTTTTTAAACACCTACTTTAAGCGTTACAAATGTTTAATTTTGAAGACTATCACATTTCAATGAGTATTTGTGATAAAATGATGTCTAAAAATTTAACTAAAAAGGAAACATTTAGATAACCACTAATTCAAGAAAAATATATTTATTAAATACTTATTGAAAACTCCCTTATGTAGAATTCAATTTTAAGGGTTAATATATATGAAGTAAACTAATTTATAACAATTTTTGAAAAAGATATACTGGTAAGCAAAAATTAGAAATATGACTTATATTTATTTCATCGGGGAATATTTTAAATTATAAATATCTTTAATGATCTTTGAAACTTATTATTTCGAAGAAAAAGGTCTTGACTTTTTCCTTTGTATATGAAATATTTAATATAATATATATTTCTTTATTCTAATTTATAAAAAAATACCCATCATGTCTGTCATAAAAGTCCAATCCTTCATCGTAAACAGAAAAAAATATATTGAAGCATAATATAGTTTGAAGATAATACTTTCGCATTATATACATAAGAGTTTATATATAATTTTAAATATAAATCATTTTACATAAAAATTATATAAATCATTATATAAAGATTTATATTTAATGATGGCTTAAGGATTATATGATAGGTATAATAACAACCACTATAAATTTGATATTACTTGAAAACAAGGCAAATTCATTATTTATATTACATGAATAACAGTAATTTGAAATATACAAGGACTTCCAAGTACTGCATTCACGACATTTAAATAATATATCTGAAATTTATTTATTTAAAAAAATATAAAATTCTTTCTACTATCAATTAAAGTTTTTATTGTTACGTTTAAAATTATGGAGAATTTTTAAAAATACTTCAATCCTTTTATAATTCTGCAGTAATATTAATTTGTTTAGTATATTCTTTGACTACGTTTCAAATAATAGACTTTTGTAATGGCATTTTACTATATTTCAAAAGTATATTTAGAATAAGGAATTGTCATTATATATCTACAAATCAAAGGACAAGTTATATTAAAATTGAATGTGCAAATAAAATGTATTAAAGCAAGAATTAAAATACTTTTATATACATTTTATGTATAAATTTTTATAGAAATAGTTCACAACTTTGGCTCTTTTTGTTTGCTCTTGATGCATTACTTGTTAAGTTTAAAAGGGTATTTTTACTTCATTTACTTCAGCATATTGTGACCTTTCTTCGTATTCTTTTCATCAATGTTAAATCGAGAAAACAAATAATTCAAAATTAATGAAAGGGGAGTTTTATTAAAAAAGAATCAAAGTATGAAGTTGCAGAATTATGTAGTTTAAGGAAATATGTAATGTAATATTTCAAATCACGAGATCACGCTATGCGCATTATATTTAAAGACAAGAGGAGAAAAATTCAATCAAAAATTATATTTTTTCTTTCTTTTCACCATTCTTGTATCGGATATTTTATTTGCAGGTTATTTTTACTAAATTTTGTGCATTCATGTTTAATTAAAGAAAAAAAAACACAAATAAAATCATTCGTAGGTATTCACATTAGGTGAATTCCACATACACGTAGGAAAGATACAATAAAAATCTTTAAAAGGCTATTTTATTTTGTATGCTTTCTCTATGTATAAAGAAAATTGAATGATTTAATGTTCATACTAATACGATAAACCCAAGTCATCATCTCTTATAATTTTTATTTTTGAATTATACTTTTTTGTGTTATTTGTGAGCAGACATTAGCTAAATGATAACGCGTACTCACGCTTAAAATTCCACTTACAAATTATCAGTGAAACTATTGATGATGCTATGAGAAGACTAAGAAAAACAAAAAATCTTACTTATAGGGAAACAAGCATACACTTGAATGGCATTACTGCACTCAGATGAAAGTATAACCTGTAAAATAGTATTGTCTTTGTAGATCAAGGATTAAATATTCAAGAATATCATGATTAACATAAGTATTCATATATCGATAAATAAAATAATGAACCAAAACCAACTAATACGCAATTTTACATCATAATAAAATACACTCAAAAATTCTTTTTTTTTTTTTTTTGAGAAACAGATAATTTCTAATTATTGTTGCCACACACGTATTATACATTGATTGATTGACTGTGTGGGAAGACCCCGGACTGTACCATGTGGTTAACGGGTAAAGTCTTCCCCACACCTAGAGCCCCCTAGACCTCTAAGAGGTGCTTGGGAGCATCTGCATCGCTGCAATATTTAATATAAAAAATAATAATAAAATAAATTAAAAAAAAACAATAGAAAACAATAGAAGCTAACAAATTGGAGGCAGATTGCCCTAGTTCAGGTAAAGGGGCTTGAAGTCCTAATTGGTTATATGCCATAACATTGGAGAGCATGAGGGGAAACAAAACCAAATTACAAGGTGAGGAGAAAAAGAAAGTCCGTGTATGCAGAATAACGCCCAAGTGAGCTGCCGGTTGGAAGCTGAGGAACAGAGGCGAGTTCTTTTGGGCTGTCCTTGTATGTTGTTATTATTTTTGATGTTTAATGAATAGAACTGATGTTGCTACCATTCATCACCCGAGTCCTCGGTTTGGTTACACGCGTCATCAGCATCAGTAGAGGGAGTTAGTCTCAGGTCACGGCACAGTTTTAGTCCTCTTCCAGTCATATAGAACATGAGCTTGGTGAGTAGTTGTCTGCGATGGTGATCCCCGAGGCAAAACTTGAGAAAATCGGTGTTATTTTGTTGTGCATGCTTCTTTAGACGATAGGGGGCTGTTTC